>JARSSU010011949.1:0-38804 GCA_029619165.1 Eurosta solidaginis
CCAAGAGTGCGGTACATGATTCAGTCTTATGCACCCATCGAATATTATTTTAAGCCATTCCACGACCGCCCTACTTGAGACTTGTAGCGTGGCCGGGAATATACCATCTGGGCCCGGCGATTTAAACTTAGAAAACGTCTTCACTGCCCACTCGATCTTGGTATCGGTCACCAAGCCCGGCACTACCCGCTCCGTGATCGAAGTGTGAGTGCTGTCTGCTGGCTCTTCTAAACCATCTCCCGATGGGAAATGTGTATCGAGAAGCACCTCAAGGGATTCCTCACTATTACGTGACCATTCCCCGTTCTCTTTCTTTATTAGTCCCTGGACTATATTTCCCTTTGCTAGGACTTTTCTCAACCGTGCTGTTTCGCTGGAGCACTCTATGTCCGTACAGAAACTTTTCCATGAGATTCTCTTCGCACTGGAAATTTCACGCTTGTAGATCCTCAGTAGATCCCTGTACTCGTCCCGACACGCTTCGCTTTCCGCGGTCTTTGCTAGTTAAACATTTCTTTTACCTGTCTTCTTAGAAGACTCAGCTCATTGCTCCACCATGGCGGCTTTGCTTTTCCTCTGAATCTTCTTAGAGGGCAAGCTTTGTTATACGCAGTCATAAGCGTCCTAGTTAGGAATTCATTAGACTCCTCCAGTTCTTCCACATTGGCAACCTCTTTGGGTTGTCCCAGTTTCGTTTCTACCTGTTTCTGGAATTTAGTCCAGTTTGTTGACCTAGGGTTTCTAAAGGTTCGTCCCTTCTGTACCCTCTTTAGGGGGATGCTGAAGCTGATATACGCATGGTCGGAGAAGGATGGTCTATCAAGAACCATCCAATCATACCTTGATATATCACGTTCGGAGCTCAGTATAATATCCAAAACATTGCTGGATGTTGGACCAATGTATGTAGAGACATTTCCCCTGTTGGCTATCTGCAAATTGGTTTGCAGGATGTAAGAAATAGAGATTTGCCTCTCTCGTTCGTATCTGCTCCTCCCCACGAATTGTGGTGCGCGTTTGCATCCGCGCCTATGACCAACCGCCCTTTGCGCCCTTCGTCCTGTACTAGCCTCTTGCACTCCATCGGTGGAACCTCCGCAGCATGGGCCATGTAGCAGGATGCCAGGATAAAATGCCTGCTTATTTTTCCTTTGCTCAACGGCCACCACTACGAGGTCCTCAGTAGTGTAATCAGGCAGCATATATGAATGCAGCTGTTTCCTTACCATTACTACAGCTCGCACCCGTCCTTCCGTTTGCGCATAGTAAACGCCAAATCCGCGCGCGCTTAGTCCAGAAACATTTCCTCCCGATGAGAGCCAAGGCTCCTGGATCAGCGCCACGTCAAACGAACCCCCCTCAAGGGTTAGGAGGAGTTCGCTCGACGCCACTTTACTGTGTTGGAGGTTTATCTGTAGGACTCGCAGCACCATTGGGCTGTTTGTTCCCCCTCCAGCACCTTCGTCGTGACGTCGTCGTCCTCCCCTTGCTCTTTTGGTTTAGAGTGTTCGAAGCTCCCTTCAGCCTCTTGTAACTGTTGTGCCAGGTGTTCCTCTGTTCGACTCACAGCACCATCTGGCTGTTGGCCGTCTTCTAACACCTTCGTGGTGACGTCGGCTACCTCCACCTGTCTTTTTTCCCTTAGGCTTTTGAGGTCCTTTTCGAGTCCTTTTCGACTTCGCCCACTTCCAGCGTGTTAGGATTTTTATCCTCGGGACTTCTTTTCCTGAGTCGCATATAAATTTTGCCTGTACCAGAGGACATTTTCCAAGCTGCGTGTACAATATATCCTCCGCCTGCTTGTTTATTTGGAAGATGTAGAACTGACCTTCCTCCGTAGGCCGAGATACGTAGTACCTTCCAATCCTGTGTCGGTATGTTCGGATTCTGATTCTGCAGAAGTCGCAGTGTATCCTCCGACTTCATCACGCATGGTATCCATACCTTAACTTTTGGTACCGTGGGGATTTGCGCTTTATCCACCACCTCAAACCGCGCGTTCGTGCCTTGCCTTTGGAGGTTTGGAAACACTTCCTCCAGCCACCGCAAGCTCGCGATGTTGTCGCACGCTATCATCTTCACACCATTATACCATCCCCCCGAATCAAAGGTTGGACGGGGCTTACTTGGTTTTTCCCGCATCATCTTAAGCATTATGCTAATAAGTTCCCTTTCTACAGATCTGCACCTTTCAGTAGTCATCTGTCCGAAAGGACTGCTATGATCAACCAGCGCCACAGTCCAAAGCCGGAGTCTTAGCTGTTAACTCCCTTTGGCACCTCCGAAAAGCCGGAGTCTTAGCGTTATCTCCTTTTGGCTTATCTCCTACTTCCGTAGTTGGAACTTCCCTCTGACTCGCGAGCTTTCGCGGGTAGTTGCAACCTCGCTATTGGGGCCCCTTATACCATCACTATAAGTAGTGATTAAAACAATCGAATATAAAAATATTTTGTTTTTTTAAATAGTAAAATATTTTTAATCAATCACATTTTGCGCACAAAATAAAACAAGTTATACAAAACAAAATATCTATCTCTTATTAAACTTTCAAAATCAGGGCTTAGGTGGACAAAAAATAGCCAAGGCATTATGATAGCCATAGCTGGCTACGAGGTAGGAAAAGGAACCTCTGAAACATCAGAGAACAGGATAGCAAAATATGAACCACCAGCTCCGAAATCAGAAACAAAAGCTGCCCAAACATCCCAGACGTTGGCTAGCAGTTTTAATCTGCGTTATCGTGCTATTAATCATAGCGATAGCAGCTATACGTAAAATACCTATATGAAATCAATTATCAGCAAATGAATACGTGCAACTAGCGCGTCTAATATCCCTTTTTCTCATACCCAAGTTTCTAAAACTCACAAAGCTGAGGAAGAGCAAGTAAACAATTAAAGTAAAATCCAAAGAGTATAGTCTTAAAAATGTGATAATCGACAATAAAGGCAACACCTGCCTACCAAGCGAACAGCAAATCAAAATTCGCATTAATTCCGTTGAATGTTCCTGACAAAGCTGCGCAGGGAAGAGCATGGGAAATTCTAGGACAGTGGAAGGACAACAAAACCTAACAAAATAAAAATAAAAATATACATATTTTCAACAGCCCATAACAACAAAAGAGAAAATATTGCAGAAGTCACAAAGAGAACCTATAAAAATATTAGTGAAGCGCTATTATAAATTTGCAGCAATAAGAATGTCGCGCTCGTGTTTCACATCTGAATAGAAAATGGTAGCGTAGGAAATACAAGAAACCTGATTGAGTGATAAAATTGACTGTAGGACAATTACTTATCAGGCTGTACACACGTTGTGCGAATGCCGCCAATACAGGACTGGTATTTATAAGAAATACACAGTGTCCTGAGGAACAAATTGGTGGAAAATGATTGATTATTTACCGAGTAGCAAAACGTAAAATAATAATTGATAGTTCTCTAAGCTCAAATAGATGCATTAACCAAAGAGGTTGTGCATGATGACAAATCCCGGAATAAAAATAAAAATAATTCTCATAAAAGTCATGACGATTCTGTCCTGGTGGCACGCCGCAGAAATCGACATGACAAATAAGATCAAAGAAATTGCTGGAAAATATGAAGTTATTGAGAATATAAAAAGAACATTTAAAAATACGCAACATTTTGTTTTGCACCACTGTACCTTCCACTACTATCAATCACTAGCTACCCTGCTCTCCATCAGCAACCCATCTATTGTCTATACAATCTATTACAAATTCATCTATTATGAATGAGATGCTCACAAGAAAAAGACTTGAATAATATTCGAAATAGTTTAATGAAATAAAATAAATATAAACTTATGCCTAGGTATCATAAGATCATATATTTACATATTAGGAAAATACTTTACTCTAACCCTCGGTAGATAGATAAACACATTTTTTACGGTAAATCATATACATAGAAAAATTTCTATAAGAACAGTAGTGCGGTATAATTTAGAAAATAGAGATAGTACAAGCAAAACAAAAGAAATAATAGTCCATAAGAATAGACTTAAACCCATATAAAATATCTTTTGTTAAATTAAAACAAATATCATTTAATTATTCGATTTGTAAGACCATGCCGATTTTTAAGTGAGTCGACGCTCTAAAGACCGGCTGTGCCAAAAAAAATTTAAAAACTTCTTTATCTGTAAAATAATACGTTAAATTAAAATTTTGAAAAAAAGGATTTTTACAAAAACAAACAAAAATATATGTAAGAGCAAATAATAAAAGTATGAAGGTCAGCAAATCAGAAATTAAATCCAAAAACTCTTTCAATACAATATTAAGTTACAGTAAAATATCAAAATCATCTAAATGCCAAACAAAGAGTCTTATACAATTGTTCACAAAACAATTATATAATCCTCTTTTTCTCAGCGGATGGTAGTAGCATTAAGCGTCTATGCCCACCTATGCATACATTTTGCGGCATTACGCATTATGACTCCCTATGCAATACATTTTTAACAGCTAATCATATTACAATATTATACAATTATTGACTAAACACAGCGGTTACCTAACATCAATGTAATGCCGAATATGAAACTCTTGTCTGTTCACAAATAATATAATCTGCTTATTATCAATTTATGTCTCACCAAAATATTACATACAACCAATCATGAGAATTAACCAGACAGAATATCGATTTGCTGACGAATGCATACATATTTACATATCTGCATAGCATGCATACAAATCTACATGCATGCAGAGTTTGCAGGATGTAAAAAAATAGAGATTCGCATCTCTCGTTCGTATCTGCTCGTCCCCGTGCATTGTGATGCACATTTGCATTTGCGCCTATAGCCAACCGCCCTTTGCGCCCTTCTTCCTGTACTAGCCTTTTGCACTCCATCGGTGGAACCTACGAAGTGTGGGCCATGTAGCAGGAAGCCAGGATAAAAACCTGCTTATTCTTTTGCTCAACGGACACCCCTACGATGTCCTCAGTAGTGTAATTAGGCAGCATATATGGATGCAGCTGTTTCCTTACCATTACTACAGCTAGCACCCGTCCTTCCGTTTGCGCGTAGCAAACGCCAAACTCGCGCGAGTTACGTACCCTTCGAGCCGTGCCTGTAATCATTATCAGTCTTAGCATAGCAACAGTCATGTACATATATTCTAGCATAGGTATGAAATAGGTTGTCGTAAAAATATGGATATACATAGAAACAGCCATATATAAACATCTATGTATAATGAAAGACTCAAAACTGGTTCCTCTTGGTACATATGTACATTAGAAAATGCTTGTATATATACCTTTTATGAATGACCTAACGGTGCCTAGACAAAAATCATACCTTTAGCAAATAAGAAATTAAATTGTATAATCATTCTTAAACTGGTCATTGACAAATAAAGTAATTAATTTAATCTTAAAAAAGTGTGTGTTTTCAATGATCTAACTGGCGCAGTCTACATCGAACCAACATCTGCGATAATTTTCGGACAATTAGTCGTTCAGTCTTATATCTTTCATTAAGGCAGTTGAATGTACAATGGCACTTTCCAATGGAAATCAAGCAGCACTAAAGTTTGGACTCCAAATCATAGTGAATGAGAAGATAACAGGTAAAGCTGCTAGATGTATTAGAGCTATCGAAGACAATCCAACATGGATCCGAATTAAAGGCACACTTATGGAACACTTCCGCCCAATTACAACATATGGTGAGGTATTTAATAAAGCTAGAATGATTAAAGTTAGCTGTTTAAAGGAACATTTCACTAAATTTGAAAAACACGAAATAAATGAAATATATCTCTTTGATGATAACAAACCTAATATGTACCACACAGAAAATGTTGACAGAGACCTTGTAGAAATAATTTTAGAAAAAATAAATGGTCAAGTGAGAATACATATGGAATAAAACGAAGCCTTTTAGTCATTGTATAGGAAATATGATAGGCTTAAGCTACTTTATGATCAAAAGTGCATTGATTTTAATCACAGAAGAAACAAAAATGCAACTGATATTTTAAGAAAAAGTAATTCAGATGAACAAATACAAATGAGTGATAAAAATGTTGTAGACTCAAATACTAACATAAATAGTTTTCGAAACAATAACCGATTCTCTAATTCGAATAATAGCAGTAACAATGTGAGCACTTCACGCAAAAATATTTCAAAAACAAATCAATCAGGGCAGAATAGGTTGTCTTCAGTGAGTGTAGATACTTACCAAGTTAGCAGTCATCCAATTGATATCGAAAATATAGAAGAAAAAGAGGAAAGTGAAGATGAGGAAATACATTTTTTAATGCTGTCTCTTACTGTGAATTACCAATAATAATAATTACTATCGGATGCCAGAACATCAGGTGCCTCATAGATACTGGGTCCGAAATTAGCATAATTAAATCGAGCATTCCTTTAGAAGATTATCAAAAGCAAATAATTGGAAAACCTTTATGGTATCGAACTATCTTAGTTACTGACTATCTTATACAGACAACATTGACCTCTCTCATTTAAATGAGGAGGAAAGAATTAAAATAACCAACGTTTTACGCGAGTTTAAGGATCTGTTTTACAAAGAAGGAGACGAGCTCTCGGTCACAACATATGTTTGTCATGAAATCGTGACAACAGACAAACCCTTGTACACGAAAACATACAGAGATCCCTTAATTCACGAAGAAGAAATTCGAACCCAAATAACCCAAATGCTTTCCCAGGATATATTTAGAGAAAGTAACTAACCATTCAACAGTCCACTTTGGATTGTACCAAATAAGCTCGACAACTCTAGTGAAAAAAATTGCGCTTGGTCGTGGACTACAGAAAGCTCAACGAATACACTGTTGACGACAAATTTCCACTACCCAATCTATCGGGAATTCTCGACAAACTAGGGCGTGCCCATTATTCCAGTACGATAGCCTTGGCTAAAGGATTTCTTAAAGAAGAGGATAAGAAAAAAACAGCCTTTTCGACTCCACAGGGCCATTACGAGTTAGGTTAGGTTGAACTGGCCGGTCCATGAGGACATCACATAGACTGAATAAGTCCGTAGTGTTACCAGAAGTTTGTTTTAACGGCCAAACTGAAAAACCTTATCAAAATAACACGCATTTAGATGCTGTGCTATGCGAGATTATTGCCTTAATTGCTGCTTGACTGTCAATATAAAAGTTAACACGATTGCAGCTTGAGCTATTTTCTTCCAGGGTTTCTACTGCTTTGGTTACGGCTACTATTTCCGCTTGGAAAACGAACCAGTAATCTGGATCTGTTTATTTCCGGATCAGCACAGTATACCGCAGACCCTACTCCTACCACTACTTTGGAATCATCAGTGTACAAATGTATAGCTTTGTCCGCCATTTGAGCACCCTTGCGCCAACCGTACACCACTATTGTGGCCTTAAGACCGCCCTCGAAGCGCAGATAGGGAATCAGGTAGTCTGTTCGTCTTGTGATTGATGACGCTATTCGACTATGGCCGTATGGTCGGCGCTCAAGAGTTCCCGAGGCACCGAGCCTGTTTGCAGTTATTAACGATATGTTCTTTGCTACCAGGTCTACACGTGGAATGTGCAGAATGGCATACAGTGTAGCTGTCGCGGTTGTTTTCAGGGCTCCCGTAATGCTAAGCATCGATAGTCTGCATACCCCCTCTAATTTTTTGAGGTATGTTTTTTTTGTGTGGCTTTCCACCAAACAAGAACTCCGTAGTATAGAATAGGGCTTACAATCGCTGTAAAAACCCAACGAGAAAGAGAGGGCGATATGCCCCACGTACACCCCAGTATTATTTTACATGCATAGAGTGCCGTTTAGGCTTTCTTCACCCTCTCCTCCACGTTGAGCTTCCATGACAGCTTACTGTCTAGGATGATGCCTAGATATTTTGTGCAAGGTTTCTCCTGTAAGGTCACCCCTCCTAACTTAGGCCTGGTCCAATTTGGGACCTTGTACCTCTTTGTAAACAAGACCATATCCCTTTTCTCCGCATTGACTTTCAACCCGACATTAAATGCCCAGGTATGAATATCTCGAAGCTCGCGATCCATCAAAGAACTAATCGTTGAAAGGCACTTTCCGCTTATGACAATTGCGTAAGCCGTAAGTTTTACGGGTCCCTCATCGAATCGCCTGAGCAGTTGGTTGATGACCAGCGTCCACAGCAGAGGTAATAGCACCTGTCCCTGCGGTGTGCGCCTGTCCACTGATTTCGTGGCCTCGTACAATCCCATTGTGATGTAATCTTCCTGCAATTTTACATGCAGCCGATCCATCTGGTTAAGGCTGGATGTACTTTAATGTAATTAAGACCATCCAGCCACGGCAATGTCCGAGAAGACTCCTAGAGCATATTCCCTTATATTCCAGGGATTTCTCTATGCTTATTACCACCCTATGCAATGCGGTGTCTACCGACTTGCCTTTGGTGTGCGCATGCTGTGTTGTGGAGAGCAGGTTTTCATCCACGTTGGACTTTATGTACACATCTATCAGCTTCTCAAGGGTCTTGAGCAGAACTGATGTTAAGCTAATGGGTCTATAGTCTTTGCGATACACGTGACCGATCTTCCCCGCCTTTGGTAGGAAAGGTACACGAGCAATTCTCCAAGAGTGCGGTACATGAATCAGCCTTATGCATCCATCGAATATTATTTTAAGCCATTCCACGACCGCCATACATGAAAATTGTAGCATGGCCGGGAATATACCAGTTGGGCCCGGCGACTTAAACTTAGAAAACGACTTCACTGCCCATGCGACCTTGGTACCGGTCACCAAGCCCGGTACTACCCGCTCCGTGATTGAAGTGTGAGTGATGTCTGCTGGCTCTTCTAAACCGTCCCCGATGGGAAATGTGTGTCGAAAAGCACCTCAAGGTATTCCTCACTATTACGTGACCATTCCCCGTTCTCTATCTTTATTAGTCCCTGGACTATATTTCCCCTTGCTAGGACTTTTTTCAACCGTGCTGTTTCGCTGGAGCACTCTATGTCCGTATTGAAACTTTTCCATGAGATTCTCTTCGCTCTGTAAATTTCACGCTTGTAGATCCTCAATAGATCCCTGTACTCGTCCCGACACGCTTCGCTTTCCGCGGCCTTTGAGAGCTTAAACATTTCTTTTACCTGTCTTCTTAGAAGACTCAGCTCATTGCTCCACAATGACGGCTTTGCCTTTCCTCCAAATCTTCTTAGAGGGCAGGCTTTGTTATACGCAGTCATAAGCGTCTTTTTAGGAATTCATTCGACTCCTCCAGTTCCTCCACATTGGCACCTCTTTGGGTTGTCCCAGTTTTGTTTCTACCTGTTTCTGAAATTTAGTCCAGTTCGTTGACCTAGGGTTTCTGAAGGTTCCTCCCTTCTCTACCCTCTTTAGGGGGATGTTGAAGCTGAGAGACGCATGGTCGGAGAAAGATGTTCTATCAAGAACCATCCAATTATACCTTGATATATCACGCTCGGCGCTCAATGTAATATCCAGAACAATGCTGGATGTTGGACCAATGTATGAAGGGACAATTCCCCTTTTGGCTATCTGCAAATTGGTTTGCAGGATGTAACAAAATAGAGATTCGCCTCTCTCGTTCGTATCTGCTCCTCCCCATGCATTGTGGTGCGCATTTGCATCTGCGCCTATGACCAACCGCCCTTTGCGCCCTTCCTCCTGTACTAGCCTTTTGCACTCCATCGGTGGAACCTCCGCAGTGTGGGCCATGTAGCAGGATGCCAGGATAAAAACCTGCTTATTCTTTTGCTCAACGCCCACCATTACGAGGTCCTCAGTAGTGTAAATAGGCAGCATATATGGATGCAGCTGTTGTCCTTACCGTTACTACAGCTAGCACCCGTCCGTCCGTTTGCGCGTAGCAAACGCCAAATTCGCGCGAGTTACGTACCCTTCGAGCCGTGCCTGTAATCATTTTCAGTCTTAGCATAGCAACAGTCATGTACATATATTTAGCATAGGTATGAAATAGGTTGTCGTAAAAATATGGATATACATAGAAACAGCCATATGTAAATATCTATGTCTAATGAAAGACTCAAAACTGGTTCTTCTTGGTACATATGTACATTAGAAAATGCTTGTATATATACCTTTTATGAATGACCTAACGGTGCCTAGACAAAAATCATACCTTTAGCAAGTAAGCAATTAAATTGTAAAATTCATTCTTAAACTGGTCATTGACAAATAAAGTAATTAATTTACTCTTAAAAAAGTGTGTGCTTTCAATGATCTAACTGCCGCAGTCTACATCGAACCAAGCACGGCTTACTGTAAACTGAACTTTAACTGTAGAAGTACTAAAGTACAGTAATTATAGACATTTTCTGAAGAAAGTTAATAATTTATAGTGATAAATTTAATAAAAATGTCTGTGCTAAATGCCAAACATAACACATAGATTTACAAAAACCGAGAACATCATATAACAAAAATTCCAATGGAAGAGCTGCAACAAGGGATCGCCGAGTTGGAGCAGGTTATTGAAGTTCAAAATCAGCAAATATTACACAATGGTGCAGTGGTGCAGAATTTTCCACAACAGGCTGCACAGCAACAGGAACAAATCCCTGTTCAACAAAACCAAAACGACAGAGTAGACATGAGCATAAGTAAAATATTAGATCAGTGTCGACATCTGCGATCATTTTCGGACATGAGTCGTTCAGTCTTATATCTTTCATTGAGGCAGTTGAATGTACAATGGCGCTTTGCAATGGAAATCAAGCAGCACTAAAGTATGGACTCCAAATCATAGTGAATGAGAAGATAACAGGTAAAGCTGCTAGATGTATTAGAGCTATCGAAGACAATCCAACATGGATCCGAATTAAAGGCACACTTATGGAACACTTCCGCCCAATTACAACATATGGTGAGGTATTTAATAAAGCTAGAATGATTAAAGTTAGCTGTTTAAAGGAACATTTCACTAAATTTATTGATTTCAAACACGAAATAAATGAAATATATATATTTGATGATAACAAACCTAATATGTGCCGCCCGGAAAATGTTGACAGAGACCTTGTAGAAATCATTTTAGAAAAAATAAATGGTCAAGTGAGAACACATATGGAAGAAAACGAAACCTTAGAGTCATTGTATAGTAAATATGATAGGATTAAGCTACTTTATGATCAAAAGTGCATTGATTTTAATCACAAAAGAAACAAAAATGCAACTGATATTGTAAGAAAAAGTAATTCAGATGAACAAATACAAATGAGTGATAAAAATGTTGTAGACTCAAATACTAACATAAGTAGTTTTCGAAGCAATAACCGATTCTCTAATTCGAATAATAGCAGTAACAATGTGAGCACTTCACGCCAAAATATTTCAAAAACAAATCAACCAGGGCAGACTAGGTTGTCTTGAATGAGTGTAGATACTCACCAAGTTAGCAGTCATCCAATGGATATCGAAAATATAGAAGAAAAAGAGGAAAGTGAAGATAAGGAAATAAATTTTTTAATGCTGCCTCGTACTGCAAATTACCAATAATAATAATTACTATCGGATGCCAGAACATCAGGTGCCTCATAGATACAGGGTCCGAAATTAGCATAATTAAATCGAGCATTCTTTTAGAAGATTATCAAAAGCAAATAATTGGAAAACCTTTATGGTATCGAACTTTCTTAGTTACTGACCGCATTAGATATAAAATCACAACACCTATCCCTAAACAATTTTTAGCAAAAGGAACTATGACTTGGAAGGTAGTTGAGTTTAAAAACAAGAACTGCGACGCAATTATAGGCCAAAATTTCCTCATAGCCGTTAAGGCAAACATTAATAATGAAGAACGGTTTATAAATATTTTGGAAATAAATGTATTTGGCGACCTTTTTGTAACTAAACTTCGTTGTTAGGCTGGCTTTAGGTCAATTTTCGTAAAAATAAAACACAAGTGTTTTTCTTCTAACCAATATATTTCGGTTACTCCACGGTAACCGTCTTCAGGGTAAAACTGTTGATAAAAACATAAATAAAACACAAATTAACAAACTTCAAACGTAAGAAAATAATAAACAATTAATTAATTAAAAAAATAATAATAAAAATACATTATTTTTCCACATACATTAATTTTGACGTCTGCCCTGTGTGACGCGGAGTTTGGTACTGTTTATTAGTTAATAAGTGCTTATATATATGCGCGCAGTCGGAACTATCACTCTTAAAGTTCAGTCGTATATCCGACGGTGTGTTTACTATATGTAACATCTCCAATGTAAATCTCTTATTGTAATTTTGTTCTTGTTGGAGAATTTGCACGTCGTCGAAATTAGGCGAATGCCCACTAGATGAACAGTGGGCCATAGTGCTGTTTTTTGGGTTATCAGTTGTATCACAATATTTGAAATCCGATTTATGTTGTGAAAGTCTGGATTTTAATTTTAATTTTGTTGTACCTACATAGACACTCTTGCACGGCTCTCTGTCACGTCCTTTACACGGAATTTGGTACACAACATTGCTTTTTTTGTTTTGTGGTATTTTTGACTTTGTATTATTAAATAAATATTTCAAAGTATTAGTCGGTCTATGGGCAATTTTTATTTTTTCCTTATTGTAACAATCCGATTTTGCAAGACGCTCGGAGAGTTGAGGTACGTACGTGAGAGATTTGAAAATGACTGACTTTTGTGGTTTTTGTTGAATAATAGCATGGTTTACTCTACTTAATCATTTTTTAGTTGTGTATGTTGGAAAATCGTTGTTCTTTAAAGTTGAAAATATTTCTTTCTTGATTTCAATGTGGTATATTTGGTCCGAAGTCTGTAACATCCGCTTTAGCCCATTGCTGTATTTAATATCATTGATTTTGGATGGTTTGAATTATAATTAATAATTCTCCCCGATGATGTTGGTTTTCTATACCACTTTAACTTTAATTTATTCTTTAATCTATTTACTATTGCATCTAAATAAGCCAATTTTCCGTCCTTTTAGAGTTCCACTGTAAATTTTATATTTTTGTCGAAAGAGTTCAATGCGTTAAGTACATTTTCAACCTCATTTTCTGCTACGATAGCAAATAAATCATCAACATACTTCGTAGGTAATCTTGGTTTGTGCTCCAATTTATCCATCAATTTTTCCAATAATTTTTCCATGACTATCCGCTATCACTGGGGAGGTAGGTGATCCCATTGGCAGTCCTTTTAACTGCGTATATACATTGTCATTAAACTTAATATATCTGTTATCTTTAATACAAAATTGAACAATTTCCATAAATAATTGTTTGGGTATCTTCGTAAATTATTTTATCGTTGTCCATTTTTCTTGTATTACGTCAAGTGCTAGTTGTATCGGTATACTGGGAAATAATGAAACCACGTCAAAGGAAATTAACTATTCATTGCCAAATATGTTTGTGTCGTTTAATCTTTCTTTAAACTCTAATGTATTTTTTACGTTGTATACTGAGACCGCCGTTGTGTTTTTCAATATTTCTGCAATATATTTGCATAATCCATACGCAGGTGATCCGACAGCAGAACAAATTGGTCTCAGTGGTGTTCCTTCCTTATGTATCTTAGGGATACCAAAGATTCTATGGGGCAATGCCGTGTTTGTTCTAAGTTTCTTTTTCTCCGCTTTTGTGATAATTTCCATTTTAAAGAATTTTTCGACTAAAGTGTTGTTTTTGGTTTGTAATCGCGATATCGGATCTTGTCTTTGGATTCTGTATGTTGTCAAGTCATTTAAAATACATTTCATTTTATTGTTATAATCTTCTACTTCCATTTCGACCGTTTATTACCTTAATCTGATGTCAAAATTCTAATGTTTTTATTTTTCTGCAAAAACTTTCTTGTTTGCGCCACTGTATCAGATATTGCACTTTTTTGTTTGTTGTTGAGTGGCTTTTAATAAGTAGAGAGAGCTTTGTATGCGCCTCTTCTATTTGCTCTTTGTTTTCAAGTGTCTGAACCAAATCCTCTCCATCAGCTATGTATTGAAAAAGAGGAAACGTTTTTTTTCCACAGGTACTCCGAATTTCGGTCCCTTCGCCAACAATTCTTTCACTTCTTTCGGGAACTGCACATTTGTATTGTTTATAAACCAATCTTCTTGTTTATTGTTATGAGTGAAGATCATATTTCGTTTGGTTCGCAGTCTCTCAAATTTTGTAGTTTGTTTCTTCTTTAGCTTTGTTGTTCGTTTGTTAGCCACATTATTCTCGTTCTGTATAAATTGCTTTAAATCTTCTTCGCCCAATTGTTCCTTAAGTGTTGTTGTTGCTTCTTCAATTTGTTTATTTGCTCGTCTTAATATATTGTGTTTGTGTTTAATGAGTAAACTTAATATTTTTGTTAGATAATATTGAGTGTGTCTCTGTAACATTCTATCTATGTCGATATTTTTGTCGCAATCAGATACAAATAACTTATAGCAATGGTTTGAATTTTTTATAAAATTGGGAATGATTTTTGACTTTCTACATTTTAAAAGAAACTTAATACCAGATTTTATTTTTACCAATTTTTTAGATGTAGTTTGAAATTTCTTAATTGTTGATTTTGAGTTTTCATAATGGTTTTTGATTGTTGCATATCCCATGTTTGTTGTTGTATGCTAACGGCGTGCCTTCCGTCTGTATAACTAAATGTATTTGGTGACCTTTTTGTAACTAAACTTCGTTGTTAGGCTGGCTTTAGGTCAATTTTCGTAAAAATAAAACACAAGTGTTTTTCTTCTAACCAATATATTTCGGTTACTCCACGGTAACCGTCTTCAGGGTAAAACTGTTGATAAAAACATAAATAAAACACAAATTAACAAACTTCAAACGTAAGAAAATAATAAACAATTAATTAATTAAAAAAATAATAATAAAAATACATAATTTTTCACATACATTAATTTTGACGTCTGCCCTGTGTGACGCGGAGTTTGCTACTGTTTATTAGTTAATAAGTGCTTATATATGCGCGCAGTCGGAGCTATCACTCTTAAAGTTCAGTCGTATATCCGACGGTGTGTTTACTATATGTAACATCTCCAATGTAAATCTCTTATTGTAATTTTGTTCTTGTTGGAGAATTTGCGCGTTTTTGGGATATCAGTTGTTTTACAATATTTGAAATCCGATTTATGTTGTGAAAGTCTGGATTTTAATTGTGTTGTACCTACATAGATACTCTTGCACGGCTCTCTGTCACTTCCTTTACACGGAATTTGGTACACAACATTTCTTTTTTCATTTTGTGGTATTTTGACTTTGTATTATTAAATAAATATTTTAAAAAATTAGTCGGTCTATGGGCAATGTTTTTTCCTTATTGTAACAATCCGATTTTGCAAGACGCTCGGAGAATTGAGGTACGTACGTGAGAGATTTGAAAATGACTGACTTTTGTGGTTTTTGTTGAATAATAGCATGGTTTACCCTACTTAATCATTTTTTAGTTGTGTATGTTGGAAAATCGTTGTTCTTTAAAGTTGAAAAAAATTCTTTCTTGATTTCATTGTGGTAAATATGGTCCGAAGTCTGTAACATCCGCTTTATACAGCCCATTGCTGTATTTAATATCATAGATTTTGGATGCTTTGAATTATAATTAATAATTCTCCCCGATGATGTTGGTTTTCTATACCACTTTAACTTTAATTTATTGTTTAATCTATTTACTATTGCATCTAAATAAACCAATTTTCCGTCCTTTTCGAGTTCCACTGTAAATTTTATATTTTTTTTCGAAAGAGTTCAATGTGTTAAGTACATTTTCAACCTCATTTTCTTCTACGATAGCAAATAAATCATCAACATACTTCGTAGGTAATCTTGGTTTGTGCTCCAATTTATCCATCAATTTTTCCAATAAATTTTCCATGACTATATCCGCTATCACTGGGGAGATAGGTGATCCCATTGGCAGTCCTTTTAACTGCGTATATACATTGTCATTAAACTTAAAATATCTGTTATCTTTAATACAAAATTGAACAATTTCCATAAATAATTGTTTGGGTATCTTCGTAAATTCTTGTATCGTTGTCCATTTTTCTTGTATTACGTCAAGTGCTAGTTGTATCGGTATACTGGGAAATAATGAAACCACGTCAAAGGAAATTAACTTTTCATTGTCAAATATGTTTGTGTCGTTTACTCGTTCTTTAAACTCTAATGTGTTTTTTACGTTATATACTGAAACCGCCGTTGTGTTTTTCAATATTTCTGCAATATATTTGCATAATCCATACGCAAGTGATCCGACAGCAGAACAAATTGGTCTCAGTGGTGTTCCTTCCTTATGTATCTTAGGGAGACCATAGATTCTAGGGGGCAATCCCGTGTTTGTGCTAAGTTTCCTTTTCTCCGCTTTTGTGATAATTTCCATTTTAAAGAGTTTTTCGACTAAAGTGAGGTTTTTGATTTGTAATCGCGATGTCGGATCTTGTCTTTGGATTCTGTATGTTGTCAAGTCATTTAAAATACATTTCATTTTATTGTTATAATCTTCTGCTTCCATTGCGACCGTTTTATTACCTTTATCTGATGTCAAAATTCTAATGTTTTTATTTTTCTGCAAAAACTTTCTTGTTTGCGCCACTGTATCAGATATTGCACTATCTATTGCACTTTTTTGTTTGTTGTTGAGTGGCTTTTAATAAGTAGAGAGAGCTTTGTCCGCGAATCTTCTATTTGCTCTTTGTTTTTAAGTGTCTGAACCAAATCCTCTCCATCAGCTATGTATTGAAAAAGAGGAAACGTTTTGTTTTCCAACAATTCTTTCACTTCTTTCGGGAACTGCACATTTGTATTGTTTATAAACCAATCTTCTTGTTTATTGTTGTGAGTGAAGATCATATTTCGTTTGGTTCGCAGTCTCTCAAATTTTTGTTGTTAGTTTGTTAGCCACATTATTCTCGTTCTGTATAAATTGCTTTAAATCTTCTTCGCCCAATTGTTCCTTAAGTGTTGTTGTTGCTTCTTCCATTTGTTTATTTGCTCGTCTTAATATATTGTGTTTGTGTTTAATGAGTAAACTTAATATTTTTGTTAGATAATATTGAGTGTGTCTCTGTAACATTCTATCTATGTCGATATTTTTGTCGCAATCAGATACAAATAACTTATTGTAATGGTTTCAATTTTTTATAAAATTGGGAATGATTTTTAACTTTCTAAATTGTAAAAGAAACTTAATACTAGATTTTATTTTTACCAATTTTTAAGATGTAGTTTGAAATTTCTTAATTGTTGATTTTGAGTTTTCATAATGGTTTTTGATTGTTGCATATCCCATGTTTGTTGTTGTATGCTAACGGCGTGCCTTCCGTCTGTATAAATAAATGTATTTGGCGACCTTTTTGTAACTAAACTTTGTTGTTAGGCTGGCTTTAGGTAAATTTTCGTAAAAATAGCCTAACAACAAAGTTTATTTTTGGAAATAATATATTCTTCAAACGGCAAAGCTGTCCATATATCTTTGCCGACATTACTAATATACACACAACATTGACCTCTCTCATTTAAATGAGGAGGGAAGAATTAAAATAACCAACGTTTTACGCGAGTTTAAGGATCTGTTTTACAAAGGAGAAAGCTCAACGAATACACTGTTGACGACAAATTTCCACTACCCAATCTATCGGGAATTCTCGACAAACTAGGGGATGCCCATTATTCCACTACGATAGACTTGGCTAAAGGATTTCACCAAATCCTTCTTAAAGAAGAGGATAAGAAAAAACAGCCTTTTTGACTCCACAGGGCCATTAAGAGTTAGGTTAGGTTGAACTTGCCGGTCCATGAAGACCTCATATAGACTGAATAAGTCCGTAGTGTTACCAGACCAAACAACCAAACTGAAAAACCTTATCAAAAACCAGGACCTATGTTGTAAGATAACTCCGTCCTCTTGGCAAATACTAGAAGTTTTCTAGGCTAAAGCCACGTGCTCCTTCTAGATCTGACAGCTGTATCACTCCTAATAGCTGGAGTCTTAGCCTGGCCAGCGCAGGGCAAGAGCACAGAACGTTCTCGATCGTTTCCTCCTCCAGCCCGCACTTCCTACATCTGCTATCACTCGCACAGCCTAATTTAAAGGCATGTGACGTCAGAAGGCAGTGTCCAGTCAGAATACCCGTCATGAGTCTACGGTCCTCTCTTTTTAATGATAGAAGCAACTTTGTTAGTCTAATGTTGTAAGACCTGCACATAATACTCGGAACTTTACAGCTCCGCGCTTGAACCCACGCCTTTCCTGCTTGGTCGATGATGTGCACCTCTTGCCTTCGCTTAATTTCGCTCAGTCTAATTGGGACGTCTACGGAGCAAGCTTCAAGGGATGCGCCCTTTTTAGCTAGTTCATCCGCTTTTTCATTCCCATCTATTCCCATATGCCCTGGGACCCAATATAGATGTATGCTTCTCCCTGTCCCGATTCTTTCCAGGGACTGCTTACACTCTGACACACATTTAGATGCTGTGCTATGCGAGATTTTTGCCTTAATTGCTTCTTGGCTGTCAATATAAAAGTTAACACGATTGTAGCTTTGGCTATTTTCTTCCAGGGTTTCTACTGCTTTGGTTATGGCTAATATTTCCGCTTGGAAAACGCTACAGTAATCTGGATCTGTTTATTTCCGGATCAGCACAGTATACCGCAGACCCTACTCCTACCACAACTTTGGAACCATCTGTGTACAAATGTATCGCTTCGTCCGCCATTTGAGCACCCTTGCGCCAACCGTACACCTCTATTGTGGCCTTAAGACCGCCCGAAGCGCAGATAGGGAATCAGGTAGTCTGTTCGTCTTGTGATTGATGACGCTATACTACTATGGCCGTATGGTCGGCGCTCAAGAGTCCCCGAGGCACCGAGCCTGGTTGCAGTTGTTAGCGATATGTTCTTTGCTACCAGGTCCACAGGTGGAATGTGCAGAATGGCATACAGTGCAGCTGTCGCGGTTTTTTTCAGGGCTCCCGTAATGCAAAATTAAAGCTGTTTTTAGGTATGACGGAATTTTACCGAAAATTTATTAAATATTATGCAAAAATAGCACACCCTATGACTAAATATTTAAAAAAAGACCAGGTCGTAAATCTAAATGACCCTAGTTTCGTATTAGCTTTCCAGCAACATAAAAACATAGTCACGAATCCACCGATATTAAGATACCCTACTTTCCAAAAAAGTTTAAAATAACAACAGACGCTAGTAATATTGCTATTGGTGCCGTCTTTTCACAAAATGGCCACCCAATCGCATTTGCATCTCGAACACTAAATAAACACGAAGTTAACTATGCAACAATTGAACAAGAATTGTTGGCAATAGTTCGGGCGTTAAATATTTTAGGCCGTACATATTTGGTAGGCAATTCGAGCTAGAAAGTGATCATCAACCACTTAAATGGCTGATGGTAAAGTACACCGGCAAGGACATTAGTCCCCGTGTCTAAAGGTGGTTAATTGAACTAGGTGAATATAACTTTGAAATACAGTATATAAAAGGAAAATGCAATCGCATAGCAGATTTTTCCAACAGAATAAATGCAGAGACTAGCCAAATAAATGCCGCTGAATCGGTTGATTTAGAAAATGATCAGACGCTGAGCGATGATATCGATTCTTTAGGAGCACAGACTTGCCATTCTCAGGAAGAAGATCAAAATGATCACTTCGGAATCCTGTAGACGCTGGTTAATCGCTTTAAAACCCAAATAGTTCTTGTCCACGATAAAAGTCGTGAAAACCAGTCTGCATTTGGAAACAAAAGGATATTTATAGACCAAAAGGATATAAACCAGCAGACATTGTTCGCAAACACATCAAAACGGGAAAAGTCGGTATTTATTCAGAAATATCCTATCAAGAATACAAAAAAATGGCAACAGCTCCTGATAGGTTTATTCGAATCAAGTTCAACTGTAAAGTTTGTAAGGTGTTCCTATTTTGCTCGAGACATCGAAGACGAAGACGAGCTGAAAACCCAGATTTCACACTTTCATAAATTCGAAACGGGACACTTTGGTATTTCAGCAACATACGAGGGACTGAAATATAAAATTTACAACCCAAAAATAAAAATACTCATTCACAAAATCATTAATAATTGCCATATCTGCTCGTCAGCAAAATAAAAATACTCATTCACAAAATCATTAATAATTGCTATATCTGCTCTTCAGCAAAATATCATAGAAATCCTATCAAAGCTAAATTCAATAATACCGAAACACCTTCAAATGTTAACGAAATCGTACATGTCTATACATATACCAATAGCAAAAATTATTTCATTATTTTTATTGACAAATTGTCTAAGCACGCCGTACGTTTTCATTTACCAGACAAAAATAGCCATACAATCAAACTTAAAATTCAAGAATTCATTTCTATTAAGGGAAAAGCAAAAAAATTCGTTTTCGATAATGAGTTCAAATCAAGTAATATTATACTAAATTTTTTGAACCAGGCAGGAATCGAGTTTCATACTACAAAGCCAAATGGTTATACAGGTAACTCTGACATTGAAAGGATAAACAATACATTAACAGAAAAAATTAGAGTTCTGAACTTGGACGAAAAAGCACCTATTACTGAGCAGATGGTAAAAGCAATATCATTTTATAATAATATTTTCCATACTACTGTAAAGTGCACACTTTTTGAAGCCAAATATGGCAAAGTAGATCTTCACCAAATTAAGCAGAGAATTGAAAAACTAAAACAAAGAGTTTTGCTAAAACGAAACAAAAATAGGGAGGAACACTATGAAACCCGAGCTATAGGATACATAAAAAATTACAAAAGCCTTCGGCCGAAAGAACAGCCAAAGTTTAGGAAAGAAAGGCTGAAAAATGTACATCCCGCTAATATAGAGAGACCAACAAAATATCTACTAGCAGAACAAATCGAAAACGCTCAAATTTCAACATTAATTGCATAGTTTTCAGCATACAACATACATACAATATATTTACACAATTATAAGAAAAATAAAATCAATGTTTTGTAAAATTATTGAATTATTGTATGGACATTCCCCCCAAAAGGTCGAGAAATTTTATTTTTCAAATACTTTACAGAACAAAAATGAGATATCCAAAGGAAAAAAATATTCAAATGTTCAATACTTAAAGTATTTGAAAAATAAAATTTTGTATCGAAAAACTTTAAGTCCAAGTGTGGAAATGAAAATATCTAGCATCAATACTGCGGGCCATTTTTTCTTAACGGAATATCATAGAGAGTAAAATTTTGCGTATGTGCTTTTCCTTGCGTGCAAAAATATGCTCAAGAACAATTTTTTTGCACGGTTTTTGCAACAATTTTAAAAATAGAAATTTATTTCACAGAAATAAAAATGTGCTCTTAAAGAGTTTTTAATACAAGCAAATTGGTGTTTGAATTGTCGGTAAAAGTCTAGTTGAGGGGTCGACTGCTAATACGCTACCAAAAATATCGAGAGAGGTGTCAAAAGACGCGTATTGACCTCGACAATAATAATGTGAAAAATAAACTCAATCCAGTAAAAAAAAACATAACATACATAAATTTTTCAATTCACATTGTCAGTTTTATTTCATATAAAATAAGATTTACTGGAGCACTTACATAAATGAAATGTTAGATTTCATTGTTTGATTTGCTTACATTAACTTTTTCTAAATATGTACATTTTAAGAGCTTGAATCAGCCAAGGAAAACCTTCCGTGCTTTTTGGTCTGCGAATATGGAAATTACCGATTCAAAACTCATGCTGCGAGCAAGGCTGGACTCCAACGCCAGTGTTTCAAGGCTTGTCAAGCGATTTTGGCTCATAGTAGAGCGTAAAAAATTTTTCACGCGAGACAATAGACTAAAAGAACGCTCCCCTTTAGCCACACTGACTGGAAGTGTGCAAAATATTCTTAATGCTATGCAGATGTTCGGAAATAATACTTCCATCTTCAAGTCATGAAATTTGTTCAGACGTTGAAATGGTGGCAGCGAATCACATCCCAAATTTGCTAAGTGGATGGCTTTGAGATGAATGATTTCATCTATCAGATCCGTAGAAATATCGATACCATAAATCGTGCAGAATGCCGCTACCTTTTCTCTGAGCTCTTCCTCCGTCAGATCCTGATACTTCCACAAAAAACTAAATTTAATCGCAATGTCATTTACGGCTTCGAAACGTCTTGTCATGTTACCAATCAAGCAGTCCAAAAAGAAACGTAAAAAACTTGCTGTTTGAATTGAGTTTCGGAATCACACTCAGGTGATTCGCCAAGTGATTCATCGAACTGGCGCTTTCTTATCTTCCTTCTTTTCCCTGCGAAGGTATTCACAACTCCTATACTCCCTGCCAGAACCTTACATTCTTGAAGTATGATCGACCATTGATCCCCTGAACTTCTTCAACTCATCAATCAGGCTACGTATATTTTCTGTTTCCACCTCCAGTGTGGCATTTCTAGCTTGCAGTACCAGATTTCGATGGTTGATTACCGTCAACACTGTGAGCCAAATGGAGGCTAAGAGGATACACTCAAATTTCCCCATATATGCTTCAATACCTTTCAAATCCGTTACTGTTTCTGAACTCAGATTCAAAAGCTTGATTTCATCAATAGCTTTCTTGGGGAATGTGGGTTGCGAAAGGTTTGGCACTATCCACTCGAGCAGACCATCGTGTTTGTGACATGCTGTGCAAGGAGCAATTAGTTTTTTCCTTGAGAATTTCCCATCTCTGAGGGCTTGCGCTAAAGATATTATACAATTTCTGCATAATACCGAAAAATGTGATGACTTCTGCACAACATTCAGCAGCTTGCACTCCACATAAATTTAAACTATGACAAGCACAAGGTGCAAATATTGCCAGGGAGTTATCTCTCAGGATATGACTCTGCGCTCCTTTGTAATGACCGCTCATATTACTGCCATTATCATACCCTTGCCCGCGGCAGTCATCCAGTGGAATATTGTGCTTTTTTAGGGTGCTGCCAATCAGCTCAGCGATAGCTTCTCCTGTTTTTGCGTTACAATCGACAAACTCTAAGAAGCGTTCTTGGATTTTCCATTTTCCGGAGTCCCTGTCTAATAAAACATAACGCAATATAAAAACAGTCTGCTCAATATGCGTCGAATCAGGGGTTGCATCCACTATTACTGTGTAATACTTGACGGACTTTCTCTCGCCTTCTATCTTTCTAATTACTTGACTTGCACAGATGTCTATGAACTCATTTTGTATTCCATCAGACAAATAATGTGCTTGGAGACGATTCTTTTCCGTTTGAGATTCCCTCACCTCCAAATGTTCATGCAATAGGGGGTCATAATTGCTGATCAGTTCCAAAATACCAAGAAAGTTTCCATTTTTTGGATTTCCGATCAATGAATTATCCCCTCTAAATGCCAATCCTTTTTCTCCAAGAATAAAACAACATCAAGAATTCTGCGAAGTATCTCTCCAGCGAGCTGCTTTATTTTTAAGGGTTTCCGCTAAGAGAAAATCCACTGAACTTGCATTTCGAATTCTCATTTCATATTGGCGCCACTCTATATAGCAAATTTTATGATTTTGACTATTTTCATGTTCAGGAATTTTGTCGTGTGACCTCTTCCAATCTTTTTCTTTAGAATAACCTGAAGATTTTGTCAAAACTGATCGGGTATTTTCGGAAATTTTGCTGAAAAGCCGGCATGGAAAACAAAAAAGCGCTTCTTTTGTTGCACTCCAAACGAGCCAATCACGCTTTACTTTTTCTCGGTTTTTTTAGAGTAGTATGGAGTATGATTTGAAGGAAATGGCGACCACTTAAGTCGTTGGGAAGTCGAAATAAAATGTGATTTTAAGTTAGTTGAAGCATTTTTGACAGATAGCGCTTATAAAATTGTGTCAAAAACGTTTATCTAACTTAAAATCATCCCTTTCCGCGGCCCTGAAAGTATTTAAAAACAGAATACATACATACTTTCGAAAATACTTTGAAATCGAAAGCTTACATTTTGGTATTATTAAGCGCTGTACGCAGATCAAAAGCAAACATTCAAGAAAAATTTTGCATTTTTCTTGAGCATGAAAATAGCAGTAAAGCAATTTTGGCATTTCACGATGCATGGCAATTTATACATGAATACCACTTTTATAAAAATAAAACAAAATTTATGAAACTTGTCTGGTCGTGACGTCGTCGTCCTCCCATTGCCCTTTTGGTTTAGAGTATTCGAGGCCCCCTTCAGCCTCTCGTAACTGTTGTGCCGGGTTTTCCTCTATGCGAGTCACAGCACCATTTGGCGGCTTGTCCTCTTCTAACACCTTCGTGGTGACGTCGCACAGTGGCGCCTTTGGAGTTTTTTCTTTACAAAAATCATAACTTTTTAGCCAATGAAGATATTTTGAAAGCTAATTATTTGAAGTTTTATTGTGTGAAAGCTCAGAATGTCACAGATACAGGGTGCTTCAAAAAAATTCGTCAAACTCGAAAATTTTTAGAAAAATGCAAAAACAAAAGGTTTTTAGTAAAAAATAAAAAAAAAGTAAAATGAGATTTGTCTTATAATGACATATTTAAGCATTAAATAAGATAAACTAATGATTTTGATAAGATAGCGTGGCACTGCCCACTTCTTATGATAAAAAGTTGTATCTAAGTAGTCACGTAATCAATAACTACCAAAATCGATAGACGTATTGTTTCTTTTAAATGGCAATACTCTTATAAAACTCAAATGTCCGTTTTTGGTGCCACAATAACAAGGTGCTTCAAAATTCATCGTAAAATTTTACATATTTTTTTTTAATTTACAAGCCAAATATGTATTTTATTAATAACTAAAAATTATTGAAAGTGGTTCAATGAAATTTTATTTGAGCTCAAGATTAAACAGCCAACGAATTTTGGAAAAGGGGAGTGGCACTGCCCATTTATGCTAAAATGTTTGATCTTAGTAACCGCTTTACCAAATTGGACATTTCATTGTAGATGTCGTATTTGTTATTAAGTTCAAAACTTTTCCATCGACCATTGTTAGAAGAAAATCATGCTTTATTGTAATAGCATTCCCCTCTTCAATTTCAATTATTGTTGGTTCTAATTTGGCAATTTGATTTTTTATATCACTCACTGTAGCTTTTATGAGTTCCGAAGACTCCTTCTAGTATTTAAATAATATCGGGCGGCACAATATAGTTGATGGCGGACGTGGATTTTTCCAGTATTCTGAAGCTTCATCTTTTAGTCGTATATAGAAGCCATAAACATATAACTATCTGTAATTGAGTCATCGTCTACATTTATTCTTTGTTTATTTGCGGTTTGTCCTGATGATCCATCACAGCCCCACTTAGTTATCAAGGCTAGCTCCTTTGGCAATGATTTCAACTTTTCTTCAGTAAAACTTTGAAGGACTCATGTAGACAGACGTATGATCCATTAGGTTTTGTAGCTCAATTTCAGCTGATACTTCGGTTATTTTGGGACTTCGAGGAACTGCTTCTTTCTTGGCTTGAGTCATTTTTTTGTATCCAGGTAAAATATTGGCATTACGCTGCAGTAATGACTTACGCAATATAATATATTTTTTCTTCGTTAAACCGAGATCTATAAACAGCGCCAAAGCTTCTTCGGGAGTGTATTTCCTAGGTAGCACATTTGGTGGTGTGGGAATGCTGTTTTTGATCCTCATCAGTCGCACTGTACTTGCTACCGCAACTGCTTCTGTTATATGAGATTTCACGTTTTCTTCGTCTTTTTTTATATTTAATAGCCAGTGCTTCTGAAAGATGAGTCGTGGCCATAGCTTTTGTGGTATCAGACAGCTTCCTTTTCCTTGCGTAGGTAGAACACTCTTCTATGTGTTTTGTTGGTCTCCCTCTAGTTGAATTGGTTGACGTGCTAGGCGTTTCTTCGTCCAAAAAATTTTGTCAGCTAGCCACTTTTCATGCTTACTTAGAAATTTTGAATTGTTACGATAGACGTCCTTCCATTTTCTTTCTCTCATAATGTATTGTAATTCAATTTTTTCTTCCAGGCCTTCCTTTTCTTTAATGCTTGTTTCACTCGCTAATTCTCTCATAATAGCCTCAACGAAGTCCCGTCTTGACTTTGTAGATTTAAACACCGCAAATAGTTTCGAGTTTTCTAGATACATATTAGAATTGGCTTCGAGTGTATCTGACTAAATATTAAACTGTGAACTATATTTAAAAATACTATTCACTTTATTTAAGTAAACAGAATACTTAGTTCCTTAATCTCCAAAAGACGAATGATAATGTGCATTTTATGATGGATAGCTTTATATACCTACTCAAATTATTAAAATTAATTTCAGGTATACAATTCGTAACTAAACAAACGTATGTTGCTAACAAGTTCCAATAACAAAGACGACCTTACGGCCGTACTGAATTATATATACCTGCTCAGGCGCGTATTTATGCCCAAGGTTGTTTAACTTTATTTGATGAAAAAAGTGAAGTTGCAGCTGGACGCAGGTAGACTTTATGAATTTAGGTAACTGAATATTTTACAAATAACTACTGTTAATTTGACGGAGCACATATTTTAAGCTTTTTTTTATTTTTTCCATCAAAATTTTAAAAAGGGTCTAAAAATAGGCATTTCGAAAAACAGGTATATCCGCCACCTTTTACCATTTTTTTTGTTTCAATCCTAAGTTAAATTATCTTTAACAGCTATACAAGAAAACGACAACCGGCCGCCTTCTTTACTCACAAAACCATTTTAAATACAACGAAAAAGAAGAAAAATTTCAAATTTTTCCCAATGTTGAAAATTGGTCAAATTTGAGCGGCTCTACCTGGTAAACTATAATTTTCTGTGAAAAAAAAATTGTATATTCTTGATCCCAGGAAAATTCTCTATTAGAAACATGTATTAGATTTAGCGAACGCTTTCATGATTTTTTGGATTTTTGCCATGCTTTAACGGCAGAGGCGCCACTGTGCGTCGGCTACCTCCACCTGTCTTTTTTCTCTCAGGCTTTTGAGGTCCTTTTCGACTTCGCCCACCTCTAGCGTGTTAGGATTTTTATCCTCGGGACTTCTTTTGCTGAGCCGCATGTAAATTTTGCCTGTGCCAAAGGATATTTTGCCAAGCTGCGTGTACAATATATCCTCCGCCTGCTTGTTTATTTGATGTAGAACTGACCTTCCTCCGTAGGCCGAGATACAGTAAGTACCTTTCAATCCTGTGTCGGTATGTTCGGATTCTGATTCTGCAGAAGTCGCAGTGTATCCTCCGACTTCATCACGCATTGTATCCATACCTTAACTTTTGGTACCGTGGGGATTTGCACCTCAAACCGCGCGTTCGTGCCTTGCCTTTGGAGGTTTGGAACCACTTCCTGCAGCCACCCGCCAGCTCGCGATGTTGTCGCACGCTATCATCTTCACACCATTATACTATCCCCCCGAATCAAAGGTTGGAAGGGACTTATTTGGTTGTTCCCGCATCATCTTAAGCATTAAGCTAATAAGCTCCCTTTCTACAGATCTCCACCTTTCAGTAGTCATCTGTCCGAAAAGACTGCTACGATCAACCAGTGCCACAGTCAGTGACTGCTTTGCCACATTACTCATTTTCTCGGGAAAAGCCGGAGTCTTAGTGTTATCTCGCTTTGGCACCTCCGAGAAAGCCGGAGTATTAGCGTTATCTCCCTATGGCTTATCTCCTACCTCCGCAGTTGAAACTTCCCTCTGACTCGCAGCTTTCGAGGTAGTTCCCACCTCGCTATTGGTGCCCATCTGTCTTACAGCTGTGGGCCTACTTGTCTTGTCTATGCGACTGCCCTGCCTCGCGGCTCTGGGACTGGGTCCTTTCTGCCTCTTGAAAGCAGGCTTGTCACCTTCCGCCGAACGTTGCCTCTTCATTCTGCCATTCGACGCTTCTTTCTCCTCGTACCGGTTGCAGAACCGAGGGTTTCTCGCAGCAAACCTTTTGAAGTGCCTCGACCTACTTCTACCGTCTCATGGGCCCATTCTAAGCACTCGATCTCCACTTCTGTTGGGTCGACCACTGCTCCCAAATGTTTTACAATTCTTAGTGCTGTACGGAGGGAGCTGTTTTACTCCCTCTGCTCCGTACCCTTCCCCACTCTTCTACTCCGTTTTCATTTGTGTGCTTCTCCAACACGGAGTTCATTGAATCATCACTAATCTCTCTCCCCGAGTCCGACGCATTGCTTAATGCGTATTTGTCGTCCTTGACTTGCGACTCAGTCATCTTATCGTCGTCCTTAGTACAATTAGGTAATGAGTCGTTCATCTTGGTCGTACGACCACCTGCCCGACAAGGCGGGCTCAGCGGTTATATACGGGGAAAGAACCGTCAACCACAGCAGCGCCCCTTACTGTGGTAAGGCCATCAATACTTGCCGAGGTGGCCCGGTATAGGGAAGGCTCCGTTCGAATACAGCCGAATTTATCCCCTGGCTGCAAATCGTCGAATTGGCACGGTCCGCATAACACCCTGGATTAGGGGGTTGGCAGTTCTTGGTCACCGACATCCCGCCGCCTCATAATCGGGCGCTATGGAGTTCGGCTAAGCCCTCACACCAACGACAATGTGCCTACCCTAGTGAGGGGATTTCTTTTGTATATCGTGTTGTTTTTGCGCATTGCTTGTAGATATTTACATATTTTGCTATCATTTGCCTCATATTCTTCCATACCTATTTTTGCTAGCATTCTGCTTATGCCGCGGTGGTCACCATGAATTGAGTTGTGGTAGTCCCGTGTTATTTTGTGCGTTACATTTTGTGACTCAATTCTTTTTGGAGGTTCGTATCGAATTATGTCCAGGTATTTATTCATATCTTCATACTTCTGTAGCTTATTAAACGTATTGGCGCATAGTCATAGTCAAAATAAAATATATTTTAAATTTAGTCGCAGCTTTTTGACATAATTTTCAGTGAGCTATCTGTCAAAAAAGCTGCAAATAAATTTAAAACCTATTTTTTTTTGACTATGACTATGCGCCATTATTTATAATTCAGTTATGATTATTTTGTCAAAGATTTGATTCTTTGCAAGCGATATTTTTTTAAGCCTATATTACAAGCTTTGTCTAATAGTTTCCTCAAAATCGTTTCAACATTCGATATTGAGTTATCACTATATTCTACAATGAGATCATTATTCGCTAATATAATTTTGATATCGTTAAGCTTCATGCTTTCATCATTCCTTTATCTGAACTTAAGACGTTTTACGCCCCTTATATTAGAAATTGATGTTTTTTTCTTTTTTAAGAAGAAGAAGCATCGAAAGCCTCAAATTCAGTGTGGGTCTTTAACCGCACTAAACCTCCTACCATCTGAGTACCATTTACCCCCCGGTACTACCGTCAATTATTCCGTCGGGAGGTAGGTTGAGCACTAAGCTCTACATTGATGTGCATTCCCAAATATGTAGGTGATCAGTCTGCAAATTTGTGTCCGATGTTCCCATATTCTGTGACCTTTTTTTGCTTTGACTTAAATCTTCTTTCTTCTGTGAAGTTTGCAGATTCTTCTTCATTGCCCTGGTTACAATGTTTATTCTGTGCTTTGGAATCATTTCTTTCAGCTTTTCTGTGTTAAGCTGAATTCGTGATAGTGCATCAGCATTAATGTTCAGTTTTCCTTGCCAAATCGACTCTTATTCTAGTCATTTTGGATGAAGGTCTGTGATTTTTTTGTTGTTGTAACAGGAAACTTGCAGTTTCAACAGGGGTGGACCATAGTGAGAGGGGGCTAGAGGCGTTGGTTCCATATTACAAGTGAAGAGATCGTTGGTGTCATGTGGGGACACATTACAAACAGGACATACATTTTGTATGACGGGGTTGATTCTGGATAGGTAAGAGTTTAATCTGTTACAGTGTCCAGATCGAAGTTGAGCTAGAGTGACGCCCGTTTCCCTAGGGAAAGTGCGTTCTTCTTCTGCGAGCTCTGAATTCGCCGGGAAATTCCTGACATAGAGGGCCGACGCCTGTTTGTGGATATCACTGAGGACTTGCTTGTGCTTTTTTGCTTGTTGTTGTTGTTGTTGTAGCGATAAGGTTGTTCCCCGAAGGCTTTGGGGAGTGTTATCGATGTACTGGTCCTTTGCCGGATAAAGATCCGGTACGCTCCGGTACCACAGCACCATTAAGATGCTAGGCCGACCATCTCGGGAACGATTTATGTGGCCACATTAAACCTTCAGGTGATCCCCTCCCTCCCCACCCCCAAGTTCCATGAGGATCTTGGGGTCGCCAGAGTCTCGTCTGTTAGTGAAACAGGATTCGCCGCGGGTAGGTGAGGTTGACAATTGGGTTTGGAGAAGCTATATATTGCGCTGGCAACCTGAAGGGTTGCGCTACACAGCCCCTTGAATCTGGTATTTTAGTCGCCTCTTACGACAGGCATACCTACCGCGGGAATATTCTGACCCCCTAACCCGCTGGGGTTGCTTTTTTGCTTCATACAGCTGTGTTCTAAGGAGCCGTATTTCCTCATAATGCTTATTGAGATGACCCCTTAAGCTCCTGGGAGGTGTAGCCTCATCAATCAGATATCTGTTGGGATGCCCAGGTTTCTGGGTATTCAACAGAAACTGTTTGTTCAGCATTTCGTTTCTCCCCGTAATCGGGAATACTCTCGGCTCTTTGTGTAGGCGGTGTTCTGGGGACATAAAAAGACAGCCCGTAGCGGTTCTGACGGCAGTATTTTGGCAGGCCTTTCCTTCCAGTGAGTAAACTTTAGGCTTGGCTCTTTACCCCAAGTGCTGTCGGCAAGAGATTTAAGGATATTATTACGGCTCTGGATTTTAGGAACAATTTCGGTTGCATGCTCTCCAAAATTTAGGTCCTGATCGAACGTCACACCCAAGATTTTTGGGTGTAAGACAGTCGGTAGCGTAATCCATCGACGTGGATGTTCAATATGGTCGACATTTGGCGCTACCGTGTTGTAATAAGGCCGCCGATGATTTGATCGGTGACAATGCCAGGTTTCGCGAGGCGAAAAAACTGGAGAGATAAGGGAGATAACTGTTTATTTTATCGATGTGTGGTGAAGGTAGCATCGCTATGTAGAAATTAAGCACAAGTGGGGATAGGACACCACCCTGTGGTACCCCTTGTTTAATTAATCTGGCTTTAGATGTGATGTCCCTGAATTGCGCCGATGCTTGCCGACCAGACAGATAATTAGCTGTCCACCTTTTGAGACTTGGGTGAAGGGAGGACCCTTCCAGGTCTTGCAGTAACGTGTCGTGGTTGACCGTTTCAAATGCTTTTGACAGGTCTAGCGCAACGAGTATTGTCCTATGGTGGGGGTTTTGATTTAATTGCATCGGTATTTATTCCAAACTTCAAATCAGCTGGCAGTCGAAGGCCATTGCCAAAAATTACCTTTGCGGGGTTTGGCCCATTGTCTCATGCACTGCCGATCGGTAAGCCATCAAGAATAATGATATGTGTGTATCCCACTCTTTATCGGACTTGTCCACTACTTTCCTTAACTGCTCCTCCAAGGTTCTATTGAAACGTTCCACCATACCATCGGACTGAGGATACAATGCAGTTGTTCGTGTTTTTCGAATGTCCAATGTCTTACACATTTCTTGGAACACAGCTGATTAAAAATTCCTGCCTTGGTCAGAATGTAACTCCATTGGTACACCACACCTTGCAACCCAATTGTTTGTAAACACTTCTGCTACTGTTTCCGCTTCTTGATTTGGGATTGGGTATACCTCTGGCAACTTGCTGAAATAATCCATATCCACCAGTGGATATTTGTTTCCGCGGTTGCTAGTAGGAAATGGACCTGCGATATCCATAGTGATCCTTTCAAATGGTGCACCTGTGTTATATTGCTTCACCTGGCCATGACTTCGGGCGTTGGGCCCTTTCGCTCTGCTGCAAACCTCGCAGTTGGCAATCCACCCAGTGACTGACTGACGGCAACCAACTCAATAGGATCTCTGTTTAATTTTTCGAGTGTCTTCGTGATTGCCAGATGACCTCCACTTGGACCATTATGTAGCTCGTTGAGAACGTCAGGAATCCTTTTCCTGGGAACAGCTATCAGTTTCCTCTCACATTGACCATCTTCACTTTCCCATACTCGATGCAAGCAACCGGAAATCAATTCTAAACTGTTCCACTGTGCCCAATAAGACTTCGCAATAGGACTTTCCGCTAACATCTCCTCTCTATTTGGTTTCATTCGAGCCTTTTCATAACATGTGACAGATCTGTATCTTCTAGCTGACACTTCCATAGTTGTTCCTTGTCCCATTCATCCGTATACGTTGTAGTCATTAGCCAGATATCTATAATGTCTTCTTTAGCCTCAGCTTTTGAACAGTGTTTGCATTCCAAACTACATGGTCTTCGTGTTATTGCATCAGCATTACCATGGGTACTACCTTTTCGATGCTCAATGGAAAAGCCATAACTTTGTAGTCGCTCGATCCACCGTGCAAATTGTTCTTTGGGATTACGTAATTGGAGAAGTCATTTGAACGTTGCGTGATCTGTCCTGATGCGGAATCGATGGCCGTAGAGGTACTTGTGAAAGTGTTTAATGCACTCTATCAAAGGCAACAGCTCTCTCGGTGTAACGCAATAGTTCCTCTCTGAGTTTCCAATTGATCGGCTGTAATATGCAACTACATTCTCCTGTCCCTCGACCAATTGTGATAAAATGCCTCCTATAGCATATCCGCTCGCATCTGTATCTAGAATAAACGTTGCTCTTTCAATGTTTGGAAAGCCACTTCTTCTATTCAAAAGCATTATTTTTTCTTGAAAGCTCATGGAGGCTATGGGCTACGCTGGCAAAGTTTGGTACAAATCGGCGGTAATATGCGCACAGCCCAAGGGAACTTCTCAATTCATGCAGGTTCTGTGGCCTTGGCCAATCCTTAACAGTTTCTATCTTTTCATTCGCAGTGCAAATGTCCTCTGCCGTTAGCTTGTGACCCAAATAATTTACTTCCCTTTTAAACAGCGAAAACTTTTTGGGACTCATTTTCAGACCAGTGCCAGCTATTCTCTGGAAAACTTCCTCCAAGTTAAGATGTTCATCAAACTTTTTCCGAATTCGATGATGTCGTCCAGGTACACCAAGCATGTTTTCCAATGTATTCCTTGCAATACCTGATCCATGAGTCTCTCAAAAGTAGCTGGTGCATTACAAAGTCCAAAATGCGTCACTGTAAACTGCCACAGACGAAGGCTCTTTTCTCTTTGTCTTCCTCCTTCACCTCCACTTGCCAGTAGCCGCTTTTCAAGTCCAGTGTAGAAAACCATTTCGTACCAGATAGCGAGTCCAGAGTATCATCAATTTCTGGCAATGGGTATCTATCCTTTTTCGTGACGTCGTTCAGCTTTGCGGTAGTCCACGAGGTCTTATTTTTCCATCCTTCTTCTTCACAAGTACCACCGGTGATCTGCATGGACTAGCTGATTCGATGCTGCCGCTGTCGCTCATTTCTTGTATGATTTGAATCACAACTTCCCGTTTCGCCAGTGGAACAGTACGAGCAGCTTGACAAATATCCTGGGCAAATATGTTTGCGTACTTTAGGAGCAGTTATTTCGCCTTACTTTGATTGTCTTCCTCTAGTCCCTCCGTCCATGCTATGATGTCATCTGAAATATCAATCTTGGTAGTTGAAACGTTTTCCTGGAACTGTTCACAATTGATTATTACTTCAGCTTGGCATCATCCCAATATAGTTCCTCTGGTCAGTTTGAGTGGTGACTTGACCTCATTGAGTACTCTTACCGGGATACGTCCATCTTGTTTTGTCATAGTCAGGGTTTTTCCTACAAGTACGTTCGGTGTTGGTTTGTTTTCTGCTTCGACAACCCATAATTTGCTTGTCCCAAAATTTCCATCAACCTTTGCCCAGATGACTGCCACCGCATTTGGTGGTATTTGTTGATTCTCCACCACAGCACTCGTTTACTGCGGTAGTCTTTCTCGTAGTCGAAATTAAGTGGCATATCCATGTTCTTATATCGCATCGTCTTGCTTTGCATGTCGATCTTGATGCTTTGGTTGATTAAGAAGTCCACTCCAATTATGATTTCATCAACAATCTCATCCACTATAAAATTGTGTAGTACCTTGACGTTCCCAATTGCGACTTCACATGCTACTTCTCCCATTACTTGGGTGTCCTCTCCAGTGGCTGTACGCAATCTTGTCCATGCAATGGTCTTATATTTTTGTTGACTAATCAAATAATGGAATGAGATGCGCCCGTATCTACAGTCAGTAAACGTTCCTTTCCATCCACATGTCCTCCGACAGTAAGATTGCTTGACCTTCTTCCAATCTGCGAGATAGAGATTATGGGGCATTAATTTGCGGGAGTCAGCTGTCGCCCCTTGCGGTTGACTCGCTTTAGTGTAACGATTGAGTGGTCTTGAAGATTTGCTCATTTCCTTCAGCTCTGCGTATACGGCTACCCACATTGTTGGAACTATTAGGGTTGGTATTGCAATAACTTGCAATGTGCCCTGGCTTACCACACTTAAAGCATTTGACGGCACCATCGTTTTTCTGCTGTGTTCCTTTTAATGCTTCCAAAATTGTGTCTACCCAGTCTGGTCTTTCCACTTCCCCGCGATGAGCTTTGTATGCGGGCTTACATAAAAGTGACGCTGTTTCCTGAGCCACTGCATGGGATACCGCTTCAGCAAATTTTGGTTTTGGTTTCACATATGTAGCTCGTTTCGTTTCGACATCCCGTATTCCATTTATAAAGCTCTGAATTTTAACCCTCTTGGTGTATTCCACGGGTGCGTCCGCATTTGCGAGATGAGCGAATCTTTCAACATCCGAAGCAAAGTCCTGCAAAGTCTCATTAGCTTTTTGGTAGCGGTTTTGCAACTCTATTTGGTATATCTTCTTCCTGTCTTCGCTTCCGTTTCGACTCTCTAGAGCGCTCATCAATGTTTCGTTGTTGTTCCACTCTCCCTCGGGAATAGTCTGTAGGATTTCAGCAGCAGATCCTTTCAATGCTACGAATAGTGCAGCAACTTTATCTTCAGCATTCCAGTTGTTCACTGTTGCGGTCTTCTCAAACTGAAGCTGGAAAGGAACAGAACCGTCAAAGGATGGTGTTTTTACCTTTGGATTACTCGCTGAAACTGCTGGGCGATTTAGTTGCAACTCCTGTATACGACCTCTCAATGTTTCAATCTCGGCATAGATTTTTTCCTCGAGTTGTAAAATTTTTCTATCCTGCGCCTCATACTTCGAGGAAATACGTCCTTCTTGCTCTTCCAGTTGCGCAGAGATCTGCGATGATATCTGTGCTGAAATTTGCGCCGAGATTTCGGATACTCGTGCCTCTTGTGCTTCAATCTTGGATGTAATCTGTGTCGACACTTCTGAAATACACGTTTCTTGTGCTTCAATCTTCGATGTTATGCATGTCTCCTGCGATTCCAGTTGGGATAATATATTTTTGATGACATTTCTGTTAAACGTGTTTCCTGGGTCTCCAATTTTGCCTATATCTGTGATAACAAAGCCAATATCGCATTGGTCTCTCCGCCTCCGACTGGATTCGGACTTCCGTTCTTCTTTTCCAATTTGTCCCCATCAGTATGGAAGACATGCTCGTCCACATTAATTCCTTCCGACTCCATAACCTCTCGTAGCCCTGCTTGAAATTCGGTCTTATTGCCGGTTGTATTCAATCCATGGTTCTCTAATTCCTTTTTCAGTTGCTGAATCTTCAATTCGCTCAACTTTGCCGTGTCCTTGTTGTTCTCTGCAACTCTGGAAATAATTCAATAACTCCACTTCTGACACCAATTGTAACGAATTTTGGGAAATTCCGCTTATTTGAAACCTTCTGCTAACGTTCGAATCGCTGAACTGTCAAATAAATAACTCGAATATTCTGTATTGCAAAATGGTCCTTATTAGACTACTTTGCGGGTAGTACAATTATACTTCACAATTATACCTCACTTCGCGACTAATAGTATGTTTAAATCAAACTGATTCCTCAGTTTTCGCTGCTTTTATACCCTCGGTTTTCTCGTTCACCCATTTCGAGAATTTGTATTTCATGCTTGGTAACCAGCTATATACATGTATATACAGTAGTCCACGCCTCTCCCATAGCCATATGCATGTGTATGTGTGACTAACTACTCCGGCTTATGACGACATGTGTGTGTGTAAGATATCTTTTCGTTGCCTTGTATGTATGTGTGTAAATGATGATTGATGTGTTCGTGTACACAAGTGTGGCTTGCTTTAATGTTTTTGTTGTTCTGATTATTCAGTGATGCTAATAATCGCCACAATACTTTATCGTTGTGTTTAGTTGGATTATACAAGGATTTGATGGTTGACCACAATTTACCAACACACGCAGAGATGTTAAAGTTCTTTATATGCTCCTCCCATTTGGTACGTTTATGTTCATTTACCAGCCGCATGATATCCAAGTTGAGACTCCTAATAAGGAGGTCTCTAGGGTTAAGGTGCCTCGCAAGGTCAGCTCTCTTGCTAAATTTGCGGCTTCGGCCGGGAAATTCGGTATGATTTCAGGTATTCTACCGGCCGGGATGAAGCGTGCAGAAGCTGAAGCGATGACCTTGCGAAACGCACGCTCGCCTTGCCGGACATCAGTCGGAACGGGAAGAGCAGCAAAAGATTGATTTGTAAAGGTTGTGTAGTCTTCCCAATTGGCTTTTTTTTAATTAATGAAAGTCCGTTTTTCAGAGGTGATAAAATTGTCAGGTCGCTCAATTGAAAGGAGTAGGTGATCAGAAGCTAAAGTAAGGATCGGTTGCATTCAACGCAATTTATGAACCCTGCACTGACGATTGAGATGTCAGGCGAGCTGTTTCAATTACCTGCAATTCTAGTGGCGGCATCGCCGTTTATCGTGCAGAATCCTATTGTATATTTGCTCTGCTAGCTGCCTGCCTCTGCTGTCGAATGGCAAGCTGGAATGCCAGAGATCGTGGTGAGCGTTGAAATCGCCAAGGATAAGGCGGTTTTCGCCACAGAGTAGCGTACTGATAACAGGGCGATAGCCACGTGGACAGCAGGTGGCAGGGGGAATATAGATGGTAATTATTTCTAGGTCAACATCGACTTACCGGATGGTTATGCCTTGACTTTCTAAGGGCAGTCGTCACTCTGGGAGTCAGAGATGGATGAAGACGCCTTGAAGGATATAGGCTTTGTCGTGTGTGCTGTCCGATTGCTGCTGGTGTACCTGGTGTCATTGAATTGGTCCTAGTGTTTTGGCAGGAAGGTGCAACGAATCTACCGGTCGGACGGTTGCCATTTGTCAGCCCAGAGCATCTATGAATGTGGGCATAGGCCAAGGTACGAACTGCATTGGACCGATCCCGCGACCGTAAATACTCTAAGGTGGCATACGGAGCGCACGGTGGTGGGGGACAAGGAGTTGATGATTCCTTCTTATGCGAGTACGAGTGTCGGAAATGGAGGGGAGGGACGGGGGTAAAAGCTGGTGCTCGGAATTGCTACTATCCATGCTACGTAGATTGTAGTGATGGGTTGTAGGGACGCGCGAGGTGGAAGCGCCATTTGGCGCGAGCAACAGCGGACGGTTGATGTGGACTGCTCAGCAGCGGGGCGACGACGGTTGGGTTCTAACCCAGAACAGCCCGAACCATGCAACCATCTTTTACACGTTACACACTGGCAAGAGTATGACCGTCTAAGATAAATCCTTTTCCGACATATGCAGCAGAACCACAGCCTGGGACCGGGGTTAGGTTCAATACCTTCCCGGAGCAGGAGGGTGTGTAGCAGTACAGCTGCAAGGAGCTGCTCCGAGGATGACAATTTGTGGGAGGGACGCAACAAAATGGGGTTACACTGAAATGACAGCCCTTGGTCGGGGAAAAAAATCCCAAGTCGTTCCGGTACCAAGAACCAGCTGCCGTGGGAAGCGTATGTTGGGCAGTCTTTACTGAAAGCGTGACGATTGACATCTACGTCAATCACTTTCTTTTTCACCAGTTCACAACAGCTAACACGTTTAATCTATTTGACGTACATTCCTTGCTGTCGTGGGATCCAGCATATTTGCTACAAGCCACTTTATTTGTACAATCGCTTGCCTTGTGCTTATATCCCGCGCACTTAAAGCATCTCAAAACACTTACGTGTTCGTAAGCGACACAGGTATTCTACTCCATATACAGTCTTTTTTGCTGCAATATATTCTCAAATGGCGGCCACCGTGGTGTGATGGTAGCGTGCTCCGCCTATCACACCGTATGCCCTGGGTTCAACTCCCGGGCAAAGCAACATCAAAATTTTAGAAATAAGATTTTTCAATTAGAAGAAAATTTTTCTAAGCGGGGTCGCCCCTCGGCAGTGTCTGGCAAGCGCTCCGATTGTATTTCTGCCATGAAAAGCTCTCAGTGAAAACTCATCTGCCTTGCAGATGCCGTTCGGAGTCGGCATAAAACATGTAGGTCCCGTCCGGCCAATTTGTAGGGAAAATCAAGAGGAGCACGACGCAAATTGGAGAGAAGCTCGGCCTTAGATCTCTTCGGAGGTTATCGCGCCTTACATTTATTTTTTTTTATATTCTCAAATGTTATTGCGTCAGTTTCTACAAATGCAATATAACTTTCTTCCCTACGATTCGTATTTTCGTACACCTTTCTAACTACAAACTCTTTTCGTGCACAGTAATCGTTCTGCTCCATTAAACAGTCTATTAACCGTTCATTGCTAATTTTTTTCAGTTATGCCAACAATCTTAACTATCTTTTTTATTCAAATTCAAATTCAAA
>JARSSU010011951.1:0-53043 GCA_029619165.1 Eurosta solidaginis
AACAGTTTCCGCCCCTGAATGAAACAAAAGATCGAGCAACGCTTTGAACATACATACTTAGAACTGTATACATATGCACAGGCCGTCGAGAGGGGGGAGAGGGTAGGAAATGGGAGGATTCCCTCCGGGCCGGTGTTTCTCAGGGGGTCGCGATTTAGAGGTACTAAGACATTTTTTTTTTTTAATTCAGAAGAGTCTTTAGTTGTCATGTGCAATTTTAAAGCCTGGCCAAATGGAGAGAAAGTGGGAGCTGACTGGTTAGTGTGGAGCTGCCATTGGCATGCTATTTTATTGCCTACCATGTCGGCTGTTAAGCACCCAATACTTTAAATCGACCTAAAATTGTTGTTCCTGGCGGATATTCGAAAATTCCAGGTATGGAAGAAGCATACAATAAACTGCCATCACACGAAATACTCAAGATCACATTAATTTGTTTCAATGGTGATCTTTACAAAATTCTAATTCAAAAAGAGGCTACAATTGATAACTATATCAATGGCCAGCTAATCACTGAAACTCAAAAGTGGAAAGAAATTTTATATAGAATTTTGGACAGAAATTTATATAGAATTTTGGACACTATTATTTTTGGATTGAAAGACGCTTAGCTTTCAAAGGCGAGAATTATATATATCTTGGGAACGAAACAATTTTTTGGGCATCTAAATCTCATAAGCCATTTTGATCGATACTTAGAGATCATTTGGAGAGAGTTAGGATTTCACAACAGCAGCACAAACGTTTACAAGTTCACTATCTTTCCTCAGACATTCAGAACGAGTTATTATAGAAATTTGTGCAAAGCACGTGAGGGAAAACTATATTAGATAAAGGCAAGAAAGCCAGATTTTGCTATTATCATTGATGCTACGCCTGATGCTAGTCACGTTGACCACGTTCATTTTGCGCTAACTCCATTCAATTCGAAAGCAACAAATTTTACAATCAAGAACGGTCTATGGCTTCGTGAATTGTAAACAAAAAACTGGTCAGAAAATCGCTGATCTATTTGCCATACTTGATTGAAGATTGTCGTGTACAAGGGTACGAAAACGGCGCCAATATGAAAGGAGCTTACAACGGAAGCACTACGTCACATTTCGACAAAAAACTCGAATGCTGAGTGCGAGTGCTTGTGCAAACCAACAAGTCTCAATTTATTTGGTGTTGATGCTGCAGAATGTTGTACGGCTGCAAATACTTTCTTCGGAGTTGTACAAAGCACTCCACAACGATGGGACATCCTCACATGTACCGAGCTCGCTCTTTATAGTTTTTCAGTCAAAAGCTAAATTTGACTGCGCAAGCACCACGGCGATGTTACCGGCATTCTCAAGTACATCAACAAGTTCGAATGTATCTTGCTTCCTCAATTTGATTCAAAATATGACTACATAATGAGTGAAACGTGGTCCTCCCAGCTAGAGAGATGTTACAATAACTAGAAAAGATGATTTGAACAATATGAGCTGTTAAAGAGAATTTATTCTACGTTACAACAAAATAGTATAAATAGTAAATTATTCTGGTAATTTTATTGTCAGCTCTTAGTCAAAAAATCATTAGTTGATGTGAAAACATTTTTTATGTAATCCATCAATAATGATTCATGAATGAGACGTCTGTTAATTCAATTTAATCAAAAGTATTATTGAATTTTTATAGGGGGCCGTAAATTGTTTAGTCCGGGCCGGATTTTCTCCTCTACGGTCCTGCATATGCACGTGTCAGCGGTTGTATGTTTGTACAGTTGTTGCAATTGTAATCAAATATTGTATTCTTTGTTTATCGTACTGACACTCAATTCATACAAAAGTGTAAATAAAGAGGAAAAAATATTAGATTAAGTCGATGTGTAGTTCTGTTCGCATATTTTCAGCATACAAAATATCACAGCTGTTGAAAAACTCTTTGTCTAAAATTCAGCTCGCAGGCACAGCCTCCTGGCGTCCACATGCTTATAGTTAGGCCTCGTCAGTAACAGCAGAAGTAGGAAATGCGAGCTGCAAGTTGAAATGTTCGTGTCCTGCGCTCGCCAGGCAAGGCTAGCGAAGTTGTGTGCGGCAGAGTTACCAGATCTCGAGGAGCAATTAAGCTAAGTCCTAGAAAACTTCTAGTATTTGCCAATAGGACGTAGTAATTCTAACATAGGTCCTGGGCACCTGATTTCGGTCCTTCCGTTTGGTCGTCAAACAATTTTGATGACAGGACGGACACAATGGGTCTATGTGAGGTCTTTATTGCTCGGTCAGTTCTACCTAACCTAACCTCAGTCGCATAGAGAGACAATTTTCGAGTTTTAGATGACATATGTTATTTTTGTGTGCAAGTTGTTACAAGTTAAAAATTTAGGTACAATTTTTGTACCGTTTCCAGCTCCAAAACTTCTCTGCATGGAAAACTTGAGTGTACAAAAAACACAATAACATAATATTTGGTACTCGCCCTTGCTGGAAATTGTGTACGCGAACATAGCTATTACGTGAAAATTGTTGCTCTCGCTTCATAAAAACATACTCGCGTGCAGCATAAATTATAAATAATAAAATTTAAACAAAAGGTTATTCAACTGTCAGAAGCAAATATTTCAGCAATTCACGAAATAAATAAACGCACTATACCCACATACTTCTATGGAATAGTATGTAAGTATGTATAAGTGAAGGAAAATATAATAAAATATGTGCGTGTGAAAATGTAATCAACTAACCACACACACACCACAACGTGCATAAGGACGACCACGAGGACACTAGAAGCCAAAATCACAGTAAGGAAGCCAAGGTCGGCGTAACCGAACATTACATACTCAGTTGAGAGACTATGCGAGACTAAACTAAGGCAATCACATGTAGGAAAAGGAACCTACGGCTAACCTGAACTGTGGTCGTATGACATGTGTATCAAAGGGAAGGTATTAAAGAGTATTTTATTAAGAGAGAGTAGGCCAGATTCTATGTGATGGGACGCCATTTAGGGATATCGCCATAAAGGTGGACCAGGGCTGACTCTGAATGTGTTTGTACGATATGGGTATCAAATGATAGGTGATAAGCAGTATTTTAAAAGGAATGGCGCTTTAGTTCTATAGGTGGAACGCCTTTTGAGAAATCGCTATTAAGGTGGACCAGGGGTGACTCTAGAAATGTTGTACGCTATGGGTATCAAATGAAAGCTGTTAATGAGTATTTGAAAAGGAGTCATCTTAGTTCCCTAGGTGACGCCGTTTCGAGCTATGCGCCATAAAGGTGGCCAGGGTGTCTCTAGTTGTACGATATGGGAACCAAATGAAAGGTGTTACTGAGCATTTAGAGGGTTAGTGGGCATAGGTCTATAGTGTGACGCCTTTCGAGATGTCGCCATAGGGTGGGCCAGGGGTGACTATAGAATGTGTGTTGTACGATATGGGTATCAAATGAAAGGTGGTAATGAGTATTTAAAAGGGAGTAAGGAGTAATCCTTAGGTCTATAGAAGCGTGGACGCCTTTACGAGATATCCCATAACGGTGGACCAAGGGTGACCTAGAATGAGTTGTACGATATGGGTATCAAACGAAAGGTGTTATGGCATTTAAGAGGGAGTGGGCATTAGGTCTATAGGTGGACGCCTTTTCGAGATATCGTCATTAGGGTGGCAGGGGTGCTTAGAATGTTTGTACGATAGGTATAAACGAAAGGTGTTACTGAGCATTTAAGAGGGAGCATTAGGTCTTAGGTGGAGCCTTTCGAGTATCGCATAGGTGGGGCCAGGGGTGACTCTAGAAGTTTGTACGATATGGTACAAACGAAAGGTGTTACTGAGCATTTTAAGAGGGAGTGGGCATTAGGTCTAAGGTGGACGCTTTTCGAGATATCGCCATTAGGGTGAGCCAGGGTGACTCTAGAATGTTTTTACGATATGGGTATCAAATGAAAGGTGGTACTGAGCATTTTAAGAGGGAGTGGGTCACTTAGGTCTATAGGTGGACGCCTTTTCGAGATATCGCCATTAGGGTGGGCCAGGGTTGACTCTAGAATGTTTGTACGATATGGGTATCAAACGAAAGGTGTTACTGAGCATTTTAAGAGGAGTGGGCATTAGGTCTATAGGTGGACGCCTTTTCGAGATATCGCCATTAGGGTGGGCCAGGGGTGACTCTAGAATGTTTGTACGATATGGGTATCAAACGAAAGGTGTTATGAGCATTTTAAGAGGGAGTGGACATTAGGTCTATAGGTGGACGCCTTTTCGAGATATCGCCATTAGGGTGGGCCAGGGTGACTCTAGAATGTTTGTACGATATGGGTATCAAACGAAAGGTGTTATGAGCATTTTAAGAGGGAGTGGGCATTAGTCTATAGGTGCACGCCTTTTCGAGATATCGCCATTAGGGTGGGCCAGGGGTGACTCTAGAATGTGTTTGTACGATATGGATATCAAATTAAAGGCATTAATGAGGGTTTAAAAGCGAGTGGCCCTTAGATGTATATGTGAAGGCGTTCTCGCGATATCGACAAAATGTGGACCAGGTGATCCAGAAATCATCTGTCGGGTACTGCTACTTATTTATATATCAATACACTAACAGTATTCCTGCCAAGATTCCAAGGGCTGTTGATTCGCCTTGTAGAACTTTTTCATTTTCTTCTACTTAATATGGTAGGTGTCACACCCATTTTACAAAGTTTTTTCCAAAGTTATATTTTGCGTCAATAAACCAATCCAGTTACCATGTTCATCCCTTTTTCGTATTTGGTATAGAATTATGGCATTTTTTCATTTTCGTAATTTCGATATCGATAAAGTGGGCGTGGTTATGGTCGGATTTCGCCATTTTTTATACCAAGATAAAGTGAGTTCAGATAAGTACGTGGGCTAAGTTTAGTAAAGATATATCGGTTTGCTCAAGTTATTGTGTTAACGGCGAGCGGAAGACAGACGGTGGACTGTGTATAAAAACTGGCGTGGCTTCCACCGATTTTGCCCATTTTCACAGAGAACAGTTACCGTCATAGAGTCTATGCTCATACCAAATTTCAAAAGGATTGGTAAATTTTTGTTCGACTATGGCATTAAAAGTATTCTAGACAAACTAAATGAAAATGGGCGGAGCCACGCCCATTTGAAATTTTCTTTTATTTTGTATTTTGTTGCATCATATCATTACTGGAGTTGAATTTGACTTAATTACTTATATACAGTAAAGATATAAATTTTTGTTAAAATTTGAATTTAAAAAATTTTTTTAAAAAGTGGGCGTGTTCTTCATCCAATTTTGCTAATTTTTATTTAGCACATATATAGTAATAGTAGTAACGTTCTTGCCAAATTTCATCATGATATCTTCAACGACTGCCAAATTACAGCTTGCAAAACTTTTTAAATTACCCTTCTTGTAAAAGTGGGCGGTGCCACGCCCATTGTCCAAAATCTTACTAATTTCTATCTGCGTCATAACGTCAACCCATCTACCAAGTTTCGTCGCTTTATCTGTCTTTTGCAATGAGTTATCGCACTTTTTCGGTTTTTCGAAATTTTCGATATCGAAAAAGTGGGGCGTGGTTATAGTCCGATATCGTTCATTTTAAATAGCGATCTGAGATGAGTGCCTCAGGAACCTACATACCAAATTTCATCAAGATACCTCAAAAATTTACTCAAGTATCGTGTTAACGGACGACGGACGGACGGACGGAGGACGGACATGGCTCAATCAAATTTTTTTCGATCCTGATTATTTTGATATATGGAAGTCTATATCTATCTCGATTCCTTTATATATGTAAAACCAACCGTTATCCAATTATGCCGAAGACTTCATGCCTTTCGTAATCTCCAAATAATCGGATGTATAACATAAGAAATATATATTGAACAGATGTACATACCTAAACGATTTTTAAGATAAATATAAAATAAAAAATGGCAAAAAACCCCCTTATCTGAACGATCGGTTGTATGGGATATATATTATATATAGCTCCGATTGAATGATTTTTACAGGAAATCTTCTATGATATATTAGAATATATATCACCAAGTTTAACGTTTTATATTGGAAACTAAGCAGAAATGGCCAAAAATCTTTCTATCTGAACGATCGGTTGTATGGGATATATACTATATATAGATCCGATCAAAGTGATTTTTTCATGGAAAATCTTCTATGATATATTAGAATAAATATCACCAAGTTTAACGTGTTTATATTGGTATATTGGAAATTAAGGGAGAAATTGCCAAAAAATCTTTCTATCTGAACGATCGGTTGTATGGGTTATTTACTATGATATAGCTCCGATCAAAGTGATTTTTTCGGAAAATCTTCTCTGATATATTAAAATATATATCACCGAGTTTCACGTCTATACTTTCTAAATTGCGGCAGGAATGACCAAAATCATCTTATCTAAACGATCGGTTTTATGGGAGATATGTAGTGGTCCGATCCTACCGGATCCGACAAATGTCTAATATAATACAAAAATACATCCTTGTGCCAAATTTCATTCAGATATCTCAAAATTTGAGGGACTAGTTTGCGTTCAAACAGACAGACGGACGGACAGACGGACATGGCTATATCAACTCAGTTCGTCGCCCTGATCAATTCGGTATACTTAATGGTGAGTCTATCTTCTATATTCTCAACGTTACAAACATCGGACCAAAGTTAATATACCAATTCATGTTCATGAAAGGTATAAAAAGAAATAACTCTGCCAAATATCTGCTTAGAGAAATAGGATAACTAAACAAAATAAAACAAAAAATGTATGCAGGTTAGACAGTTTTAAAGGTTGATTTAAAGTTAATGTTTATACCCAGTTGTTGAAAGCGGGCAATATTTCGGCGATTCACTAAGAGTGTCGCGCTCAATGTAAAGTGTTAAATCGCAAATTATGTTCTATGGTTCCAATAAAAAACTTGATTAAAGTACAGTACGTACGAAGAATAGGAGGTCTTGTGAATTGCATAATTTTATGCAGAGAGCACTGCGTTTGCGTTTCTTAAGAATGAGTGTAGTTCTAAATCTCTCTCGAAATATTTCGAAACCATTTTGCAGGTATTCCTAAGAAACATCTCCGAATGATCCCAAAGTCATCCGGGATGACCTGAGAATAGCGAATGATTAAAAGTTGTTTACCCATTCTGAAAGCAAAATGCGTAAGTCCTAGTACTCTTAAAGTTGGACATGTAAACTACAGATGAACGTCTCTAAAACCAATGTTATTAAGTTAACTAGAGCTTACACATGGGATTGAAATTTACCAGAAACAAATAATTTCGGGCTTCTTGGGAAAAGCTTGGGCGGCCTTTTACGAGTAATAGACCTATACCTATAATTCATTCTTTTACTATCGGCCCTACTATCGACAACGTATTTTATCGTCGAGTATACGTATTGTAACGAATTTTGGGGAAATTCCTGATTATTCTCTATTACAACTCTACTATAGTAGTGGTAGTTCACAATTACAACAACCCGCGTACTTTACTATACGTTTTAAAATCAAATTGAATGAATATTCTTCAGCTCGCGCTGCTCTCTGTGCCTCGTTCGCCTATTTCGCCTAGGGTCTAGACTTTTCGCGATGAGGAGAAATAATCCCTTTATGAATCCGATATTCAAGTTTGTCTTCTAGTAATATGCGTGTGTATTGTTAGTAACAACTTCTGCTCTCTGCTGCTGATACATGTGTGCATGTGAAATATTCCCTTCGTATACATGTATTACGTGTGATGCTTGCTTTGATGTTTGCATGTACATATGCGTAGCTGCTTGCTTTACTGTTGTTGTGCATTTATTTGGTAGCAGATTGGTGATGTATCGAAGTGCTAATATTCGCCACAGGCCTACAAATGTGTCAACAAATTTTAGAGAAGTTTTATCGGTATTTGTTTTAAAACAACCGGATGACTCGTCGTTAGTAAATGATAACACGTCGATTTAAAAATCGATAACTTTTTGATAGCAAATCAGTATATTTTCGGTAACAAATCGATAAAACTTCGATAGAGAATGGTAGCACCGAAAACAATTATTAAAAAATCGATAATTTTTAATAACATGTGAATAACTTTTAAACAAATTATCTACAACTCTTCGATACTGAATCGAAAACTTTTCGTAAACAATATGAAAATTTTTGATAGCAAATCGATAACTAATTGAAAGCTTTTCGATAACAAATCGATAACACCTTTTTAAGAAATTGATTGCTTTTCGATGGCAAATCGATAACTTTTCGTTAAATAATTGATATTTTTTTGATTATAAATCGATATATTTTCGAAAGAAAAAGTTCAGGAGCCTTCTACCTCTGTTAAGAAAACCAGTTCCATTTTGTTCGGGATAGTAGTTATCTGACTCATCATTTGCTTGTCACAAGGCTAGCCAGAACAAAGCTAAAGGGCAGCAATAGCCTCAAGTGTCTTCAAACTGACGAATTCTCTCATCTTTACGATTACATCATACGATCTCAATACACTACAGTTGACCAAAGCCTTATTTGACTTATTGTTGAACGATATTCGCAGGTGTTATTATCGAAAGCCTCGCAAATAATCGGATTAAAGCGACTGTAATTAAACTTTCGATAAGTATATTGATTCCAAAAAATATGTAGTCTATCAAGACTTTAATAGGAAAAGAGGTAGATATACACCGATTAATCCTTGGATCCAGGAGTGTAATCTGTGAACAAATTTAGACTATCCTCACTCGAAGGAACGAAGAATAGCACTGCAGATGGCGCAACGCTGAAAACGGGGTTGCCTTCAAACCAAAGGGAACGGCGGGAAATCGTCCAATATATAACAGTCCTAGCACCTGTGTGCTCTACACACTAGCTGATATAAAAAAACTGTTAATACCATACCATGCTCTAACATACACTAAAGTGTTCATGAGGTGTGTCTGACGCGAAACATTAGACATGGACTCGAAACACATTTTAGCAAAATGGACATAATACGCCAAAATATCAGACACTATAACACCAACCATTTGCGAGCTTTTGTCCACAGCACAATTCGCCTGCCAACCAAAACCCATACACACCAACAAAGCAATTATATAAACAACAACAAAACAATAAGCACATAAATTGCGAACCATTAACCAGAATAGATTGCACGGTATACTCACCGTAAATTTGGAAAGCATAAAAAACTTTAATGTCTCTTGGCGCTGCTCGCTAAATACGGAAAAAGCATCGAGAAAATCTTCAAAGGATAAATTGCCTTGACATCGCGTGAGAAAGCTTCACAAATGCGCGACGAAAGGGGTTTCACGTAATTCGGGCATCTTTTCAATGCATCGCATGGTACTTGACAGTGGATGCTTGGCTTCGGTCATTTGGCGTGGCACCAAATCTGGCGTAGCTCACGAAAACGTTTGTGAACGCTAAAGAGTAAGGAAGAAGAATTGTGAAATTGTAGTAGTTAGTATAAAAATCATGTGCCTACTTATGTAATATAAAATCTAAATGTATAGAAAGTGCATTAGGGTGGAAAGACATCATTGGCATAGTGAAAGTGTGTAGCCTATGAAAGGTTAGCGTACAGTTGCATAGCAGAGATATCGGTATCTGATAGATAACGGGTAGGGTAAATCGGCCGTTAATGTAGAGCAGAGTTTCTCGCATTTCAGCCGGAGCCAAGCTTAACAAACAGTCGATGAAGAGCTCGTGGCAAACATTATATTCGCGTCAAAGCTAGGACAACTACAAGGGAGGTATTCAACGCGCTTCTCTCCTCTCGTTTTCTATTTCACATGCGGTTTTGTTTTAAGTACAAAATACTATCTCGACGGGAGCGCCTTCATCGTGTTTGGACATACAAGACCAGCAGCATAGCTTCTATTCATGTGAACTGGTCACATCTGCGTAAGCTATAGAGCATCTTCGTTATCCGCCGATTGCAACTCGGATAAATCTCCAGAGAACTTCTCTCGAACAATCCACCTTCTCTCGACAACGTACGTCGATTTTGAGTTACACATTATGTAACTTGATTCGACAGACTTACAAAGCATGATATGTTGGTCGATAGAGACCTTTATTTTTTAAGGTTCTCACTCAGTCCAAGTAGCACTCGTTTTCGCCCTACAGCTCCAAAATAAATCATTCGATTGGGATACCCACTACGATTCATCGTGTACTCCATCAGATAGTAGATCATCAGTTCTAGCGTATTGACATAATAGGTAGACTTAGGTCTGTTCGTTTCCGTTGAATGATCCAGTATGTACGAGAGAAGAGCTATTATAGTTACTGGCTGATATTGGTCTGATCAGAGCAGGTACACCACTGTGTGTATTGCACCGCAAAATCACCTTCGATGAAGTATTGACATGGTATGTGTGATGCTTAGTACTAGTCTTTCCGCTATGGCGTGATAGTTAGCTGAAACACCCTTCAATTGCCTTCAACAGTCTTCGTGCTTAAGGATGAGCAAAAGATCTATCAGTAGCTATAAGAAAAAGTTCGTCAGGATCCGGTTCTATTGTAGACGTATGTACAAGTATATATCAACTATCCTCAGGTGCCCCTCTGGAATTCAATGCAAATCTTCGTGAATGGTTACTTAACGATTCCATGACTAGTATTCTACTATTCAAACATAAAATATTTTGGCCCACCCTAATGGTGCATATGCGAGAAAGTCATTTCCATATATTTGAAATATTTTGCATGTCAATAACTCATGATATAAGTAATATATACATTTAAAGCATGAAACCAATATTTAAAGCGATGCTAGTATTGGTGTGTTGCAATGGATTAATGCTTCAGTTAACAAAAGTTCGGTGCACAGATATCATATATATATATGTTTGATTAAATTTTCTAATAATCTCAACCTTGATGTGATGAGCATTCGAAATATTTAGCAGTCAGCAACTTTTTTGTACACGTCTAATGACTCGGTAGCGGCTATCTCTAGGGGTGCTACGCGTTATAGAAAAACGTAAAGGATTCTTTGCTTCGAACTTCTCTTCTACTTTTAGCGATTACCATATATGGAATCTGATAGAACGGAGCACACTTTTTCTTCGTGATATATATTCGTCTTAGAATGCTCGTGCAATTCTGTAACTGCTTCTGATAAATTCGAAGGTTAAGCTTGGTTTTGTACTATCAGCTATGTAAGGCCGCAAATACCTAATATCAACATGAGGTCAGATATCATACGGAACGTGTGCACAACATCGCCGGCATACATATGCACATCTCATATGTCACCATTTTCTGAGCTTGGAGAAATGGCAATACTGAAATGCAGGGAAGGTACCGACAATGGATATAAACGAGGCAGGCACAGGCACCTACATAAGTAAACTAAGGGATCAAAGTGTTCTGTAGTGCAACCATTTAAGGGGTTGTTACCAGGCAATTTCAATCTAGCCGAAGCAAATCCCGTCTATTAAGCAGACAAGGCTCTAGCGCCAAAGTCTCCCACGTAAAGGACTTGGTTTGACCTAGAAGGTGAAAGTGATCATATGAAATAGATCACGCTATAGTCGGTATTTTAATTGTGCTATTTTCTGGAACATACCGGATTAATATTTTTGGCAAAAGACCATCAACATAGATAAAACTCCGCAAACCCTTCGGAAAGTCTTCTTATCGATACAAAGAGACGGAGGAGGAGGAAGAGGAGCCGATTCATCACTTTCTTTGCCATTTTCTATGACTGCAGACAAGACGACTTAGATTGATGTTCATAAGGGAGTGCAAGTGGTTTCTTGTAGACCAAATATTTAGCATTCTGGTTGCATTCATTGAGGTCTTTCAAACTGTACAAAATTAAAGCAGCCCGGCTATTCAACTGCCGCGCTGTTTGCTAAGCGTTCCCAGTACAGTCTGAAAGTGTCCTTACGATTTTCTTTATTCCAAAGGGGAAAAATCATTTGGTTGGTAATCCTTAAACGATACAGCTTTTTTCAGTACAGTAAGCATTATGAGTTTACAACATTTCTCCACATTTTTAATTTTCGCGGCTCAGTTGATTAGACAGGTAATAATTTCCATTTGCTTTGTGTTGTTCCGATATTATTTACACGCGCCATCCGCCGCTTCTCCACAAATCGACTTATATTTCGTATTGATTTGCCGAACTTTTGTCTCTCATCCCTAGCTTCTTCAACCTCGCAATCGGTTAGGAAGTTTGCTACATTAATGACAACATTTTCTGAAGTGTAAATGGATACCTCTGACGCGTACCACAATGAAGGCATGAAATGTGATGCTGAAATGAAAAGGAACTTCGAACAAAGCAAATGCGGAAAATACTATAACAACAAAGAATTTTTTTACACTGAAAGCTTGATAGCCATTCAATGGAATGGAATGCAATGCAAACAATGGTGAACGTGAAAATTATGAGTTTTAAACTCACAGTCGCCTAACAATGTTGATGTCAATACGAAAATTCATATTTGGAGGATAAAAGGAAATAAGAAAAACGGCCGATGTGGTTGGGCAAGTGGCACGATGTTGCACAGAATTTTTAATTTAAAATTTATAAACTGAAAATAATTCAAGATATTTTTCTTTAAACTACACCTTTTCCAGTTTAAGTTCAGAAAATTACAATTCGAGTTCAGAATTTCCAATTTAAATTCAGAAATTTACAATTCAAGTTCCGAGTTTCCAATTCAATTTCAGAAATGCCAATTTAAATTCAGAAATTTAAAATTCAAGTTCAGAAATTTACAATTCAATTTCGAAAATTACGATTCAAATTCAGAAAATTATAATTCAAGTTCAGAAAGTTTATAAGGAATTTTTCTTTCATGCAATGGCAATTAAAGTATGTAAAATGGTAAATGTTAGCGTTAATAATCTGATACACGGATATGAAGGCCTACAATCTATCAAGGAAGCATTGGACTTCTTAATTCACTTAAATCAATTTTTCTCACATAAAGAAGATAGCGAAAACCGTTCTATGTTTGTTTGTTTAATGGTGTGTTCAATTTATACTTATTATTTAAGAATTCATGAGCTTAACGCCGGCTTATAATAATTGGATATTGAATATTCAATTATTGTTTTTCTAAGAGAAACAGAAAGAAAGAAGCATTTACTGGCATATTGCGATGGTACCATTTCGAAAACCGCCACGTAATCATCATCAGGCAATTTCGTAATGTTATCAAAGGTTTCACCGAGATTCGAACCGCGAATCACACGGTGAAACTACAGTTGCCTTAACCGCTAGGCTATCCTGCTGGTATTTGTTTCCTGGCTCTCTTCTCTTTCCTCCTCTTATAAGAGGTCAGTTACACGGACATCCAGCTATACTCTATGTAAAGGTCACAAGCGTTGATCTGCATTGAGTATGACAGCAGTGATGACGAAATCAACGGAGCGTCCACAATCCCGCAAGTAACGTATAAGTATTGTGTGCACAGTACTCCACATACACAGTTCCTCCACCTGCCTTTCACAACTCTGTGGAGGTCTCCTCGTCCATTTACTTTCCAAGTACTTTCGTGGCCCGAGCGTCCTCATGCACTTGCTGGAAAGAGTTATCCTTCGTTTGATTTCTTAGCTCGGGATATACACGACTTGGAGAAACTTCGGGTACAGTGTATCCAAGCCACCATTGTCAACGAAGCATCAAAACTTCCGCAAATAACATGTAAGTATTACATTAAGTAGTATTAATTGGAATAACTTTTGAAAAATAACACCCTGCTTATAAGTTTCTGAATTTGAATTGTAATTTTCTGAACTTGGAATGAAAATTCTGAACTTGAATTGTAATTTTCTGAAGTTGAATTGTAATTTTCTGAATTTAAATGGGAACTTCTGAACTTGAATCGGAATTTTCTGAACTTGAATTGGAAATTCTGATCATGAATTATAATTTTCTGAACTTGAGTTGTAATTTTCTGAACTTGAATTGCAATTTTCTGAACTTTAATTGTAAATTTCTGAACTTAAACTGGAAAAGGTGGAGAGTGATTACTTATACTTATATTAATGGTGTAGTGGCATGGAATAACTGACGAGAATTGGAAGCACCAAAGGAGACCAAGTTATCCTAGTCCTGACTTTTCAAACTCAGTCCAGGTCTCCCTAACTGATGTAGTGGCCTGCGATAGCTGATAAGAATTATGAGCACACAAGGGGACAAAAGTAATCCCCGACCTAACTTAACGCAGTCGAGGTATCTCTTTTTCTTTGCTACTAAATACGGATTTCTTCTCTAAAACACATTTTCACCTATACGCATAACATGACCTTGTCAGCAAAGCCATAGTGGTCCACTCCCTGCATTGTGATCTTATCTACATAAAGCTCATACAGCTCATCATTAAGGCTCCTTGGATACTCTCCGGACCTTACATCTTACGAATAATAATTCTGTGGAACACTCAATAGCGTTCCATCTTCTCTCGTCACTGCTAATGATTCTATGCCGTACAAGATATTATGAGAGATTTAAACATGATAATTTCTTAGAAAGGCGGCTCTAACTTTCGAGATTTGAGGAGTAGTCTACAAAGAGATTTGGCGTTGGTTCTCTTGTCGTGGGTCTTCTATAAATTTTCGTATGGTGAAAACCTGGTCGGTCGTAGATTTACCATATCTAAATCTGCGCTGAAAAGTTGCAATCAGTTTATCGATTTTCGATTTCACTTGTTCTCGCAATACACTAAATAGAATCACATGTCAGCTGATCCCCGCGAGCACGCCAATATAAATGCTTCGTTGCACGACTATACTTTGAATAGGAGTTGCCATGTTCTTTACTAGGTACTGTCCTGGAGCCTGTTTGAGGCGCTCGGCTACAGAAACTACTTTCGCCCTCCTCACTTCGTCATAGTCGGGTGGCGAAAGGTTTATTTACAGGCATGCTAAACCACGAACCGATATCATTTCGTTACGATAATCAAGTTTAAAACGAAACGAAGTCATTTCGTTTCGTTTATTAACGTTAAGATCATCAAATTAACGAAATGATTTCGTTTAGTTTTCTGCCATACTCAAAACGAAACACAATCTTTATGTTATTATAATTTCAACTATGTGGAAAAAGCTGCATGATGGCGGAGTCATTAAGGTGAAAGCATTACCAAGCTTATTGCAACTCTTCTCATGAATTTTGACAGTACGAACATTTCTCAGAGTATTTTGACATACACAACGAATTACACAAACAAATTAATAAGTTTGGTGTGTATGGCGATGGTTGTGCCACCTACGGCTTCACCATGGCTATAGCTTGCCAGCACAATTCAAATATAAAGTATACGTTAAAAACGTTAAAGAAAAGCTTTCCGTTCACGGTAAAAAACGAGATACATTACTTGATAATTTCTTAACGATAATATTCGAAGTTTTCAACGGAAACGTGGAATTTTTGATAAACGATTAGCTTAACGTTAAGGTGCATCCCTGTTTATTCCATCATCAGAGGTCGGTAATATCGATTCGTCATCTGTGTCCCTATCTAGAATTATGAGAAATTGTATTTCTAAATCTATGTACTCGGCTTTAAGTCCACGTTACTCGAAAAATTAGCACGGCGCAAATGGAAGAGAAGATCGGCTGAAATCTCCTCGGACGTGGTTGCTATGCGGACCGGATATGAAGACCTGAGCGATTTTGAGCCGTTTTTCTGGAACAGTTGCTGCTGATTAGAAGGACGTTCTAGTCGTTCCAAGCATTTACTTTGGTTTATAAACTGTTCATAGTTTTGACGCAGTGTATGCAGAGGTGGGTAACTCACACTGTAGTGGTGACTGTGCTGCTCTCCTTGCTCAGCTCCAGCAAATGTGTTAAAAGGATCCCAATCTCTCAGCATGCGACCAAGCGGCCAGTGCCGTGATTGTAGCAGTGATCCCAAGTATTACTTCTTGGCCTCTGTTATCGTATGTCTTCTACAATATCGACTACGATTGTTCCTTTATCTCACAGGTGTTCGAGCAGTTCCAGCTGAGAACCGAAATACTTGGAAAACTGCTATATATGTTACTTTGATCGATGTGAGGCATGGTACATCCCGACCGCCTCCGAAGCATCGAAGTGGTGCCCGTACCTTTGCAAGTTGCCTGCCATCTCGTTGCCGAATGTCACAGTGGCCAGGGATCCAAATTAGCGTGATATTGCGACATTAATGCGGTGAGTTGACGTCTGCAACAGCTGCAGTTTTAGACGAAGTTATGCGAGGATTAATCACCATGAGTGCTGTTAGCTATCTGAGCATACCTCGCGCACTTCATCGAGTCCTGCGAAAAGAGCTTAGAGGGTCTCTCATACCATAATTCGCCTGAAGAAACTAGCAAATTGGGAGACGAACAGAATCGACATTTAAATAAGTGCTCAGAGAATATTCCGACGCCGAAAGCCGTTTTGTACCCGGAGAATAGAGCGAAATTGCATCCGTTCATGCACCTCGCCGCCAACAGTACCCTTGAGAGGAACTTGACCTATGATATAAAACTTAGTCAGGCGTTCTGATGACTGAACATGTACTCACTGCAAATTTTTGATAACAGTAAAAGTCGGACAACGTACAGTTACATCGTTACGTCGCAGATTGCTATCGATGACAAGGTGTTAGAGCCGACAGAAAAAATCCTCAGCCGAATATCCGACACAGCTGCTTACAACGCGGATAACTTTTCTTGAGCATTACCACGTAATTTCTAACTGCACAAGACATAGTCTGAGCCATATGCTGTTCTGTGGCAAATCGATCAACTCACCGTCGGAAGGTTCTACTTAGTGGATGTTTAATCTTTTAACTGCCAGGACAAAATGTCCTGTCCTACAAGTTCCATCGCTTTATCCGTCTTTGGTAATGAATTATCGCCACTTATTCGGATTTTCGAAAATTTCCGATATGAAAAAGGGCGTGGTTATAGTCCGATTTCGTTCATTTTAAATAGCGATCTGAGATGAGTGCTCAGGAACCTACATTACCAAATTTCATCAAGATACTTAAAAATTTACTCGAGTTATCGTGTTAACCGACGGACGGACGGACATGGCTCAATCAAATTTTTTTCGATCATGCATGATTTTGACTATACAGAAGTCTATATCTATCTCGATTACATTATACCTGTACAACCAAAAGCCGTTATCCACATCAAAGTTAATATGCTCTATGAGCTCTGCTGCTCAACTGAGTATTTACAAAAAACAAAATAAATGTATGGCGATATACTTCTGAAGAGATGTGAGAGGCCGAGCTCTCAGCAATTGAATTTACTTGGCTTTATGACCTAGTGCGCTGCCGCCGCCGACTCCGCAGGTTTGGGTTTTATTTTAAAATAAAACTTTCAAAACAATTTACACAGAGACTACGTTTGATACATCTGTCCACGCGCTCACCAGCTTTACCATGGGCACTCGCGTTATCGCTTATTTCGCCTTTTTGTTTCTGTCACTTTTAGCTGTAAATATTACCGTTGCAATGGCCTGTGCGTTGTCAAATGCAACTAGGACTCAGCGACTACCAGCTTCAACAATTTTGCACGCCGTAAATGCAACACAACGATTTGCAGCCAGTCTAAATCCAAATAGAACGAGTATGGTTACATTAGTGAGTCGGGTATTTGTTCATTTCTCGTCTTTAGTTGGCACACACTGCCTGTAAAAAACCACTTTTCACAAATAGCTGTCACGGCTGACATTAGCTTATGTCTAAATTAACACAAACAGCGACATCTTTTCGTCCTAGCTCACGTATGCAAAAATATTAGAAACTCTGCTTTTTGTATAGGCTCTCAATGATCTATAGTCATTACCGTGTGAGTGAACGTGTTATGCGAGCTAGAAAACTCGTCGGATGATGCGTATAGGTAAGCGCGCGATTACCTCCGAAAGAGATTAAGCCGAGCTGTCTCCTCGGAATAAAACAGCGGCAGTTACTGATAAGAGAGGCGACGAAAATATCAAAGCTGATACAAGGGGTTGTGCGGCTTTCCAGCGTTAAATTACACGCTCTCCAACCCAAGTGTCAACCTCACCTACCTGGCGCGAATCCTGTCACTGTGTAGCCAGCGGCTCTGGCGAACCTAGTTTCTCATCGAGATGGGGTTGGAGGGCGGTATGGCTAAAAGGGTCGTTGTGGTCATACTAAGTCGTGTCCCGAGATGGTCGGGCTAGTACCTTAATGTGTGCTTGAGACTGAACATACCGTATCTATTCCCGCAACTGGACCATCAATAGTCGATAACACTACACAAAACTTCGCGGGAGGAGAGTTCGCTATCGCTACAATAACAACAACAACACACAATATCATCAGGATAACTACACTTCAACCTACACAATTCAACTAAACACACTTAACATACATTTTATCCAAAAAATATTTAGAACTCTACCGCAAAATTCCTTTACGTGTAAAAAATGTGCGAGTCTTTAAGTGCATGTCCAATTAAGCAAATTTAGAAATCTGTAAATTATTTAAACAAATTACAAAATCTACCTATAGTCGTCCAATGTTGTTCTGTGAAGGTAGCGCAACTTATTAAGCCCATAACGCTTTTGACTATGCGGCCAGTGTTTTTAATTGTTTTTTCCTGTTTCAATAACCGATGTTTCACTTTGTCGTTTGACCGTGTTTCACTTGTCTGACTTCTACTGTGTTACTAAACTCTAAACATTTCTAAACATTTCTCAAGAGCAAGCCATTTTACTGCGTTTCTCTTCTTACTTATGTTTAAGCTTACTGTTTGTTGTGTATGCAACTACTTAGAGCTTCAAAGACAAGTATACTTGCATACGTTTCCTGTGCGCATGTTTGTGGCATACTCAGCAGGCACATGGAAATTAATTAAGAGTGCTCCCTATCTAGCGTTCATACAGCAAATATATATGTACATTATGTACATATATGTGAAGGATATAGTATGTATGAAAATATGTTCTTTCTTTTCGCTTATGTCCTCTGTAAAGCAAGCCCTAGTAAAGTGATATATTTTGCACTCTACGTTGAGGCAAATGCAGCTTTACATGTGAAGCAAAACTTAATTAGCCTTCGGTTGTTTGCCACGGCATGTAAAGACTTGGCTGAGTATCTATTAAATTCTAGGGAATCTCATAGATACGTATCGTAAATTTTAGTTCGACTTTGTTTTTCTAATTGAACAAGCGTACCCGGCAGGCACACCGAAAAATGGTTTGCACTTCATTTCAAAATGAGCGTGCCTTCATTTCTGCTGATCTATCTACTTTCTCAGTTAAGAGCGAGATATTGTCATGCTGACTGCAATAAATTAAAAGTTGAATCTTCCTACGTCCTACTTCTCTCTCTGTTTCATACCCTATCACTCCTCACCGTATCATCCCCTTATCCTTTTCTCTATTTTTAACTCTAGCACACTACCACTTTATTCCTCACCAACAATCTCCACTCTATGTGGTCTTCATCCCTTTCTCTTCTCTCCGTTGCGTCTCCTTCCGTACCGCCCCTCCAGAAAGAGTCCATTTGTATCTCCATTCCTGTCTTCAACCCCTCCTTCGTACAAAACAAAAATTTTTCAGCTCTCTGTATTTCTTCTTTGCCTTTCGTTCTCTTTCCATCTCCAATCGCTACTTCTATCTAGTGTTCGTGTTCTCGTTTTCACCCCAGTGCTTTTGATATAAGTATCCTTTCCCTCTGTCTGTGCGTCTTAACCAATGCATTACCTTGTCAAAACCACATCCTCTTAATACTCATATTGTTAAAGCACATCTGGTTCACTCTGAACCTTTATCTCAGAAATGGTCGCACATATCGACGTAAACCCCGCCTTCTTACAACCATCATACGGAAGCTTACGAATTTGACGAAGCTATTTCTATATGAGTTTATTCCATATTGTGTAGTAAAGCGGTATTTTTTACATGTATATACATATGCACTAAACTTTATATGCGACTGCTTAGTGCATATCTTAATTACACTTATGATTGTTGCGCATAAAATTAGGACGAAAAAGTGTGTGAGTTCTCCAATTAAATTTGGTATGCGTATACACTGATGACCGAAAAGGTTTGTGTCGTCTACTATTCTCATACGACTACTACTATGTTTAACTGTGTTCGATGGACGTTGTTTTAGTCGCAATAATGTAGATGGACGAATTATACATGTAAGAAAAACACGGTGAAGTTTCCACATATCGGCGTATAAGATGAAATGTCGAGAACAATCGCACTATTCTGGTTCAACCTCCTCAAAGACAAGGTCTAACTATTAAGCTAAGTCAGCACATCGCAGCTATGTTGTATTTAGTAGGCAATTCATATTAGGCCTATAAATAAAGTTTTTTCGAACATGTCAGCCACAGGTTCCCTTCTATGGAAAGAAAAGTCTTACAAAATATAAGCTTGATAAAGATAGTAAACCCTGTACAAATCTCAGAGCAAATCTGGAAATAAATGTGATATTTTTGGGGGAAAGGTCCCTAGGTCCTCTACCGCGAAAGAAAAGGTTATCAGACAAAAATAATGCAGTCATAGGAAGTAGCAACAATGTTTCAAGCACAATCGCACCATAAATTAAAGTTTGTGGATAGGGATCGCCCTTGATCCGCTTTCCGGCGAGACATGTGTCTCGATAATAATAACCAGTCAACAGTCACACACAAACTGTCTTCTCAAAGTCGAGCCAGTTGCTTAGGAGTGCGTGATTCGCAAAACACACGTACAGAGGAAATACATATATTACGATTAACATACCAGATAGCTATTTTCCTCCGAAAATTAGCATGTGGTATATTTCAAAAGTGGTCCTTTCTCCGCATCACTACCTATGCCACTTACTCTTCAGCTATCTCCTTTCCTATCTTGTCCTGTTTCCCTCATCTGCCTTTTATGCATTCTTTCACACCAGACTCCACTGTTTGCTGCTACCTGCGATCTTTATCAGTTTATTGGATAGGCCGCTCAATTAGAGTCAAATGTATCGCCATATTTCCACAGACATCTTATTGATTTGGTATAAGATGTGAATAGCTCGCTAGTGCTTCAATATCATGGGTTCAACTAGAACTTTGAGGAAGACGATTTTTTAAAAACGAGCTTATGCGCTTGCTTCCATTTAATATCTTATTTTGTCTAGGGTACTCATAGTTCGTTTCGAAGCGGAGTTCAAACTAGTATCTTTCTGTAGTTTCGGTATGCAATAACTACCTGCAATTCGCCTGTGATAGATTTATGAGTGTATATGACGCACCCACATGCTGTTAACATTCCTATTGCGCTTGGCTAGCCTTGTGTTTGTAGAACATAACTTCTGGAAACTGTGTGTTCTTCATTTGCTAGCATCCAGCAGTTATTAGTTGCCAGGTTCGAACACATACACATCGCAAACAATCTAGCAGTTCACAGAAGGGTGATCTTACGAGGCATTGTCGATAGTGTCGTTTTGGATTGAAAAATAGTAACTCTTCAGTGTTTCATGCCTTGGTTAAAACATCGATATACGCACTGAGTCATGTGCTTTGAGTGGCACACACCGACTTTGTGATGAGGTTGACCTACTATTATCAAGCAAGACTGGTTCACATTTTCTTAAAAGTTTATGCTTCATCTGGGACTAGTTTATGTAGGAATATCTTGACAGTGGTCTTTGTGCTGTGCACTAACATTAAGCCAGGGATTATGGTGTAAATTCCCTCATAAGGTTAGTTGAGCCGGGCTTGGTCTGTAGTAGGTGTGCCCCACGGTCTAGCATTTACAAGTATGAAATATTAATGACCACAGCCGCACTTGTTGGCGAAAGCTTTAAGGTTCTGCCACAGAACGTGGAAGGATGTCTGAGACTTTGTACCGAACTGTTTTCGTATGTTTTTTAATTTTTGTTGGTTCAATTTCACATAGTATAGTGCGAGCAGTGACTCTCACCTCTGGTATGATGTGATGTACTTAACTCCGTAATAAATATTATTAAATGCATTTTCTTCATGGTTCTTTTGTTCTTCCAACACTGCATTGCCATACTTATATTTGTATATAGTAAAAACAATTAATTATGGGATTCCAATATTGTCGCCTGAATTTCTGCTCACGAATTATGTTGATTTACCTTGTTTCCTGATAGCGAAAAAATAAATTGCCAACAAGTCGCAAAGTGGACTGGGTGCGTATTTACTTCGTATCTGTACACATCCGAGACATCAGGTGCCACGTAAACCCCATCCTATTAAATAAGCCGAGCGCTTGGACATGTCTTTTTCTGTTTATCTATATCATTGCGCAAGTGGCGATGCGGCCGACTTCGGATTCTTTCCAAGAGTCGATCCAATGTTACGTTATTTGGTTGAGAAAGAAAGGAGTTTGTTGTAGGCGCGGAGGGAAAAATTACCAAATTTATCCTACGCAAATACGTGCATAACGTGTGACTTCGTTCAAGTGGCTGCATGCATAAATGAAGGAAGGAAAAGGGAAGACAGAAAGCAAGAAAACAAAATATGACTTAAATATGCCATTAAATTACGCACTGCTCGGGTAACACTGGATGTATACGATGTTGTTGAACCACACACTTACGTTGACTGCATCCTCGCACAATGCCTGACTTGCTCGCATTAGAAATTTCCTGAATGCCAACATGATCGAGCAATCCAATGCTGATGGCGCCAACAGATATTGCCTCCGGTTGGCTCCAGACTTTCATTTCAGAAGTGGATGTGTATGAAATCGACTCGCAGCGCAGAGCTCTGCTTGTTATAAAGCGTATCGTGATATGTACCTTTCGGACTTATGAGCATAGCACGGGTAGCTTGTATGATAGAGCGTTCGGGCATGTTGTCCTGCAAGTTTAAAACGGAGGACAAAAAGAGAAGAAAAGAAGAAAGAAGGGAAAGAAGAGAAGGAAATGAACTTGAACGCGAAGCTGATGGATTGTATGCGAGATAGACGAAATGCGGATAGTATCAAAAATGTCCTTGAAGAAATATTAATATAGCGACAATTGGTGAGTAAATTGTCGACGTGATTAGTGTATGAAAAAAGTAAATTAAACCAAAAGCGACAGCCAAACAAAGCCGAAGTGACATGCTCGTCCCACAATAAGAAAATCGTTGGCTCAGAAGGGGACACACAAAATAAGCTGCGATGTGTAAATCATGCAGACTCTTACATAGTTATTTGATTGATTGCGATGGGTAACATAGTTCGTGTGAACTCTCATTGTACCGGTCTGTTGTGAGTCTAGTATCTAGTGAAAAATGCAGTGCAATATAAGATTGTCTGTCGGTGTTTCTCTTAGTAAAGTAATCCTTGATATTGGACTAGGGTGGTATGACGTTTCTGGACGTTGGTGAAATGGGACGGCCGAATGGAAATAATATCCTAAGCGCCTAAGGAAAGAGAAGAGTGATAGAGACGAGAAAGAAAAAGAAGAAGAAGAAAGAGAAAGAGAGAAGAGGATAGGCAGAAAGAGAGAAAGAAGAGTGCAGAGACGGAGAGCTGAATAGAGCGAGAGAGAGATGAGGAGAGGATGAGTGAGTGAGAGGAAGAGAGTGAACGAGGAGTAGAGATGAAAAGAAGAGAGATATGGGATTATGGATGCATTATTTCGGTCGGTGGTAAAGACTCTACATCGAGGCGCGGTAGATGTAATTAAGCCTTATGACACTTTACAAACATGTAGAACCTTTAAGTATGTGTCGTGATGTATTCTGGCGCTGTAATCGTTGTATAGGTGTGCCCGTTCTTTTATTTTTATTAAACGTTTTATTTAGCTGACTTTTACCCAGGCCGGCTGCCACGCATTGTGAACGCGAATTTTGTAATGAAATTTAAGTAACTTCCCGATAAGCTATCAAGCGTTTGAAACTTGGTAGTACAGTATACAGATCCGATGACTAGTGCAATATATATAAGCAAATACAAAATACTCCGATTGTGACGTGCAGCATGGGAGCGCGAAATATTCACAAAATGCAAATAGCATGTAGGTACACTAATTTTTGTTTCACATTCTGGAACACATATGGAAAAATCCGCCCCTAGGTGGCGCCAGGATTGCGAGGGCGTATTCAAAAAGATCGTATTTGTGGTCCGACGTGGCTCATATCTGGAACACAGAATACATCTAGATAGGAAAAGACCAGTGACGCAAGGATCGAGAGGATAGTAGTGAAAATCGTATTTGTGCGTCCGATCGGGCTCATATGTTGAAACACATTAATACATACATGTAATAGGAAAGCGGCCTGTGAAAATCGCCGCTAGGTGGCGCAAGACGAGATATTCAAAAAAAATCGTATTTGTGGTCTCGAATTTGGCTCATATTTGGAACAAATATTACATACAGTTCTGCGTAGCACGTGGCTGTTAAAAATATTTTGTAGTTCGAGGAGGTAGGGAACAAGCATCAGTGGCGCAGAGTCGAGTGTAAAGTCTATGTATTGAGCGACTAGATTGCTAAACAAATTGTCAGAAAGATTTGTCCGTGTATAATGAGTCACTAAATGAACCTAAAGAGACAGTGAGAAATAATATGGCAAGTAAATCGAGACGTAAAACACTGAAAATAAAATAAATTATTGTTAGGTATGTCCTAAGTACTAGTCATCACACGCTCATCAATCTAGGGCGTTCAGCAGACAGTAAATATTTATAAAACCGTGTGGAGACGCGTCAAATCTTCTATGCATAGTCATATATAAGACAGCTCAACCTTAATAGGTTATGTTACGCCTCACATTTTAGAAATTTCACGCGCCCAAACGCTTTTATTAATTGTGTCAGATCAACGCCCTAGATTGATGAGGAGTGTGATGAGCTGTACTAGTCAACTAGGTCAAGTCAGGACGCTACCCAATTATTGATAGGCTTGTAACGTAGTATTGTATTACGAATCATGTAAGTATTGTTTTCAATAAACCCGTTTACTTAAATTTATTATTTAGTTTTAAAGAATAAAGTCATACCCCTATGGAGGAAAGACATTGTATAAGTATATGTATGCAGCACATGCGAGATATAAATACTTGCAGCAACATAACTAACAAATTTTATGAGTTGTATTTCTCTTTTGATCTAACGTTGCGTGTATGATCGTGAGTTTCTTAACAAAAAAATGCAGTTATTTAGTTCGTTAGTAAAATTAAAAGTTTAAGGGTTACTTTCAGCGTCTTAGCTCAGATTGAATTTCTCATAAGTTAAACTCAACTTTTGTTTTTAAACAATTTGAAATTAAGTTGAGAGTGACAAGTAGAAACCCTGCTGCGGTCTGCAACGGTGCTTCAGAGAGGTATTAATAAACAACAAAAGAAGGTGTGAGTACCAAGTATACGTGAAGTTCGATGTCGTAAACGTAAAGGTTGCAGGTCTAGAACAAGACAAACCATGTTTTTAAATAAAGTAGAGCTCTTCAGCAGTGGAGGTCAGGGGACCATGGTAGAGGTAGCGACGTAACGTAAACTCGAATGTGAGAAGGGCGTAGTCGTTGTTGTGTTGTTGTGTGTAGCGATTAGTTACTCCCCGACAGCTGTGGGGAGTGTTATCACGATGTGCTGTGCCTGTGTACGGATACAGATTTCGATACGCTCGGTAACACCACTGGTGCTGAGCACCGTAGGTGATGGCACCGACCCATCTTCGCGGGAACGATTTATATGGCCACCATTAAATCACTTCAGCCATCCCTCCCTCCCACCCCCAAGTTCCATGAGGAGCTTGGGGTCGCAGATGCCTGCGCTGTCTTTTAGTGTGAAACGGATTCGCCGCGCGCAGGTGAGAGTTGACAATTGGGTTGGACGACAGCTATAGGATATATAGTTTGCTGCTACACAACCCCTTGAGCTTTGTCGCGTCTTCTTATGGCTAACAATGGATTGCGACAAGTATTGAGTTGTTAACAAATAAATACACGCCTATCTTTTAATGCTTTATAATATAATAAAGGGTTGGTCGGGGACGCCGGTGGGTAGTACGCTGCGCATTGCGTGTCGCAAGTATCTTACGACGATCGGGCGCTGCCCGGGTAAGTTTTCGAAAGGAATTGATTTCTTTTTATAACAAATATCTATAACATTTTCACGATAGCGACGCCGCGAGACAATAACTATTGCATTTTTGATAGGGTCACTGTAACATCTCCAAAAGTTTTCAATTAAAAGACTAAATGATAAAGGTAAGGCATGAAAACCTCCGAGGTGATTCTGAGCGCGAGCTTCTCTTCCAATTTGCGGCTCGTGCTCGCTTTTAAAATTTTCCTACAAAATGCGCAGGACGGTCATGGGTGAGTTTAGCCCGACCTACATGTTTTATGCCGACTCCGACAACGTCATACTACGCGAGCAGATGGGTGTTTCTCACTGAAAAGCTATTCATGGCAGAATACTACACTCGGACACTGCCAAATTTTCAATAACAAAGCACGTATAACTAGCGATAGCGTTTCGATAGTAATCGACACTTTTCTAATTATAAAAAATCTTTAACTAACACACTAAATAGATAACCCCCCCCCATACATTCGAACAAAGTCAAAGAAGAAATGGTATATTTTCTTATTTATCAGAACAGGGGGCCGACAGGGGAAGGCTGGGGCTTCAAAAACATGTCCATACAAAACGATAGCGGCATCGATCAATCTTGTCCTTTTACCAATTGTAGGTATGTTCTCGCCATCACCAGGTTATATTTGGATTGGCTCCATCATGACTTCACAGTCAGGGCGCGAGGGAGAGAAGGGAGAGAACCACGCTCATGCGTCCGTCTAATCACTCTGAAACACCAATAATGGCATACACCAAACCACAAAAATCTTCCTGTTGTGGCCATCAAAGGACAATGATCAGAAGCCACGTCCGCATCCACAATGGCAAAAAACCGACATTATTCACCGCGACAAAAGAGGCACAAGTCCCAACTTTTTTTTATGGGACTCATTTCGTTTCCATAACAATTCAAAGTTATTGATATGATAAGCAACAGTCTAAAATTTTTCTCCATCCCAACACGATAGATTTTCGATTAACGAATTGATAAACACGCCGATAAACTTATGGACTAAAACTCAGATGTCAAGTCGAATAATTCTTTAAAACATATACCGTATAAACTTGTCGACGATATTAATCAACAAATTTTTGCGTATTTAAACCAATATCCTTCGATAAATAATCGATAATAGCCGATAAAACTTTGTTATCGGTAGCAAATTCATAACATTTCGAATAAAAAAATCGATAACCTGGCGATTGCCAAACCTGTGGGCACACATATCTGTATCCGTCTCTCTTTCTTTGTCCTTTTTTGTGGTGAGAGCTTTTATCAATCTCGCATTCGCACATGCTACTTTCCGTTGCCTTTCATTTGTCTTACCACGACTCTAGAAATAACACCAAAGCGAATCGACTGATAATTGTTGTTTATAATCATTTGTGTGCTTGGACACGTTTTTGTGTTGTACTCGCCAGTGTGATGCCGTGAGCGGCCTTTCCGTTTATATCTTTAAAGTTTGTCTTGCGCACACCAAAGTTGCATATTTATTTTGATTCATATTTTAATATTCCTCACAAGCAGTTACTGTTGTTGACGGTATGCCTCTTCTACACTTTGTAGTCACACACGCAATTTCATTTTAGTCTTTCTGTTTTACTTTGGTAGGTCGCGTGTTGTGCTTTGCGTTGACTAAAAATCAGCCAACTTCGGTAAAGTAAATTCCAATGGATATCACAGTGTTTGTTTACTAGTGTCATAAGCGACTGCGAACAAACAAATGCACGCCCGCGTACAAACAAATACATACATAGCATCAAACAAACACGGCTACATTGTGATACGAGTCTTTAGATCACATTAAAAATACTAGCGCACATAGTATGTTACCTGGATCATTTGCGCACACATATTTGTTAGTGGCAAAATTTTCTGTGTAGAACCAGCAATTTAGTCACACACAGAGCTAAGCACAAGCATATCCACAGTGCATGATTTCGGTGCTCTATTGTGCGAAATTGTTATCGAAGGGTGGAGCAACAGCAGCAGCAGCAGTGATGTTGCGTATTGTAGTTGATCCGTGATCGTGATGTACGCACCCCGGTGTTAACCTTCGAGAGAGTCATTAGTTTTGTCCCTCCGACGGCTTAGGCGTTGGACGTCAGCTGTGACGAGCGGCGGTTTAGTGAGGGCAAGTCTTTCACGGCACGCATGAGTTGGCTACATTACGTACATTGAGGTCGCACTTCTCCCGTGCATCCGTGCATCGCAGCGGTTAATGTACTTGCGAGCGGAAATTGAGCTTAAGTCAATCTAACGCGCGCGGACAACTGACCACGCAGTGGCGCTTTAGTCGCACACCAGTCATACTGTCACGAAGCGAGATAGCGTCATCGCACCCACGTATTACAGTCCACACGTCCAGCAGCTACGCACTAGTCCGCTGATGATTGTTGACGCGACAGAGACACAGGGCTATATTCGTGCACTCTGTGTACTCTGTTTCCGCCTCAGACCAGTGTTGTAGTTGCGGCGCGGCACCTGAGACGCACACGCACACACACAACGTCACCATGCATCGCTAAAGTGGAATCTGTCAGCCAACCATATGCGATTAACCGGCTGGGTCACAGTGCGTCTACTTGTTCCGCGCGCGTGCCGTGCTGCCAGAGTGAACACACCTGTGTCGAGTTGTGCCGTCACGCGACTGTGCTAGCTCGCGATGTTCGTATCGCGGCATGCAGCTGTATACAGAAGTTGACACAGGAAAGAGGGCACGCAGACATGCTCACAAGAACAAGAACTCTGTAGTATGACGCCCTACACCCACATTCACACGCGTACAGCCCAGAGAGAGAGGGTTCTCCCAACAGAGACACAACACACATCTTGGTGTCACGCCGCACTCCTCCAGTCCGCTGTGCTGCTGCTGGCACACAAACATGAATAACCCACTCCTGATACGACATGTTCACACCCCCTTGTGCGCACAGGACATGCACAGTACGTGGTAAAACAACAAACAACGCTGCTGCTGTTGCTCCACCACTGGAGACAATTTCGCAAGCACAAATCCACTTTCTCCTCAAGTGGAAATGCTGTGCTTACCGAGAAAAATATGTGTTCTACAAAACATTTGTGCAACTACAATTGTGAGCCAAGTGAGAAAAGGTGTAGATTTAAGTGTTAAAAAGTATAAATGTAGCAGTGTTTGTTTGTAGGTATGTATTTGTTTGTTCTATACGCTGGCGTGCATTTGTTTATTCGCGGTCGTCTTATGAAATGTGAAGACCAACACTGTGAATATCCAATGTGGATAATGTTTACTGTTAAACTGAGTTGGCTGTGATTTTTCATGTCAACACGAACAAAGCACAAAGCGACGTAACCAAAGCTAAAAAACACGAAAAGACTAAAATGAAATTAATTATGACTACAAAGTAAGAGCAACCTCCAACACATAAACTGCATGAGTGAGGAATATAAAAAATAAATCAAATATAAATATGCAACTTTGTGACGGTAAAACCAGAATATTATCGAGATTATTAAATATGCGTACGCATCCACTGGCGAGTAGCGCAGCACAAATTATTAAAAAAAATTATCTAGTGATGCTTGTTCTTTCAATCGTAAGGAAATGAAAGGAACGGAAAAGTAGGAAACGAAAAATTGTGAGAAAACAAAAGAACAAAGAGGGTTGTAGAGAGAAAGGATAGAGAACGCGGTAAGGTTTGCTACACAGGTGTGCAATCGACGAGTTATCGATTTTTTATCGAAATGTTATGAATTGACCTCACCGCGATCAACAAAGTTTATCGGCTAGTTATCGATTATTATCGAAGGGATAGTGGTTATAAACGAAATTTGTTGATTAAATATCGAAAAGTATCGGTATGTTTAAAGAGTTATCGACTTGACATCTTATGAGTTTAACAATAAGGTATACGGCGTGTGATCAATTCGTTATCGTGGAAAATCTATCGGTTTGCTATCGAAAAATTTTAGATTGCTATCAAGTCTATACTTGAATTGTTATGGACAAAAAAGTTAATCTATGTTGTTAAAAAGTTATAGATTTTTATAGAAATAGTTGCTCGATTTCTATCGAAACGCTATCGCTTAGTTATCGCTTTGTTATGAAAAATTGGCAGTGTCGCGAGTGTATTTCTGCCATGAATAGCTTTGCAGTGAAAACCATCTGCTTTCGCAGATGACGTCGGAGTCGGCATACATGATAGGTCGCGTCCTGCCAATTTGTAGGAAAAATAAAGGAGCACGCCGCAATTGACAGAGAAGCTCCCGCGTCAGAATCACCTCGGAGGTTTTCATGCCTTACCTTTTATTCATTATTTTTAATGAAACTTTTAGGAGATGTTATCAGTGACACGATCAATTTGTTATCGGCGCTATCGAAATGTTATAGATTGTTATAGAAAAAAGTCAATCATATTCCTTCGAAAAACTTACTTATTATAGGCGTGGTATATTTGTTAACAACTCAATAACGTTGTCGTATCCATTGTTACCAATAAGAAGACGACAAGCTCAAGGGAGGTCGTGTAGCGCAATATATAGCTTCTCCAACCAATTGTCAACCTCACCTTCGAGCGGCGAAGCTCGTTTCACTAACAGACGAGGCTCTGGCGACCCCAAGCTCTCATGGAACTTGGGGGTGGGGAGGGAGGGATGGCCTGAAGGTTTAATGCTCGGCCATATGGAATTCGTTCCGAGATGGTCGGGCCAGCACCTTAATGTGCGGTGTGTGTTACCGGAGCGTATCGGATCTGTATTACGCGACAAAGGGACCGATCCACATCGATAACACTCGCCCAATTAGCCTATCGGGGAGTAACTAATCGCGCTACAACAACAACAACAACAACGACAAGCCGTCTCAAAAAATTCGAAGTTAAGTTAAGGCTACCTCTACCATGGTCTAACCTCAACTGCTGAAGAGCTCTACTTTATTTAAAAACAACATTGTTTCTAGACCTGCACCCTTACGTTTACACATCGAACTTCACGTATACTTGGTACTCACACCTCTTTTGTTGTTATTTAATAACCTCATGACTCTGCAGACGGCAGGTTTACTTGTCACTCTCAATTTATTTAAAATTTGTTAAAAAAAAGTAGTGTAGTTTAACTTATGAGAAATTAAATCTGAGGTCTAAAAAAAAGCTGAAAGTAACCTTAAAACTTTTATTTTAACATAACGAAATAAATATAAACGGCCATTGTTTTCTGTTAAAAACTCACCAATGTACTCGCAACGTTAGATAAAAGAGAAATACAAACTCATAAAATTGTTAGTTATTTTGCTGCAAGTATTTATTCGCAATGTGGCATACAGTGTACTTATAAATGTACACTCCATTAGGGTAGGACTTTATCTTCAAAATAACATAATATTTAAGTTAACACACGGTTTATGAAAGACAATACTTACATGATGTAATAATAATACTAAAAATGCTAGACAAATAATTGGTAGGTCCTACTTGACCTAGGTGACTAGTGACACGCGTGCCATCCACACTCCTTGCGATCAATCTAGGGCGTTGTGATCTGACAATTAAATAAAAGCGTGGGCGCGTGAATTTCTAAAAATGTGAGGCGTAAGCATAACCTATTAGGTTGAGCTGGTCTTATATATGACTATCAATAGAATATTGACGCGTCCAACGGTTTTATTTAACTGTCGGATGACGCCTAGATGATGAGGAGTGTGACTGACTAGTACTTAGGGCACCTACCTAAAATAATTATTTTATTTTTCAAGATTTATTAGTCTCTCATTTAATTGCCTATTATTTCTCACTACTATTAGTTCATTAGTGACATCATTATTACACGGACTCTTCCTGACACTTGTTTCCAATTCTAAGTCCTCAATACATAGACAGTTTCTACTCGACTCTGCGCCACGTATGCCTTGTCCTCCTCGAACTACAAAATATTTCTAATGCACACTTCTACCAGACTGGATGTAATATCTTGTTCCAAATATGAGCAACATCGACCACAAATCCGATTTTTTGAATATCTCGCGGCTTTGCGCCACCTAGCGGCGATGTTTTTTCACAGCCGCTTTCTATTCAGTAGGTATTATGTGTTTCAATATATGAGCCGATCGGACCACAAATACGATTTTCATTAATCTCTCGATCCTTGCGTCACCGTCTTTTTCTATTCTAGTATGTATTCTGTGTTCTCAGATATGAGCCAAGTCGGAACACACAAATACGATGTTTTTGTAGAATACCTACGATCCTGGCGCCACCGTAGGGGCGATTTTATTCATATGTGTTCCAAATGTGAAACAAATAGACCACAATGCTATTTTGTGATATATATTGCGCTCATGCGCACCTATCGTGAGTTTTTGTTTACTTATATATTGCACTGTCAATCGGATCTGAACTAGTATCCAAGTGTCAAGCTTGTAGCTTATCGGGAAGTTACTTAAATTCATTTACAACATTGTCACATGCGTGCAGCCGGCCTGTAAAGTCAAAATAGCTAAATAAACCGTTTAATAACGGGCACCCTTTTATACAACGTCTTACGTCGCCAGAATACATCACACCATACTTAAAGGTTATACATGTTGTAAGATGTCTAACGCTTAATTATCTACCGCCTCATGTAGAGTCTTCCCGACCGAAATAATGTCCAATAATCCCATCTTCTTCTTGCTCTTCTCTCTCGCTCCTCTCCTCTCCTCTCTCTTTCTCTCCTCTCCTCTCTCTCCTCTCTTCTTTTCTCTCTTCTATCTCGTCTCTTCTCATCTCTTCCTAGCCGCTAGTATTCAATCGGCCCTTTTCCAACGTCCAGACGTTCATACACTAGTCAATCATGGATTAATTCTAAGAAACACACAATCTTATATTGCATGCAATTTCACTTGGATACTAGCCAAAAGAACGGTACATTGAAAAGTTTCAACGAACTTGTTACCACAGCCACGATCAAAATCAAATAAATATGTTGTAAGTGTCTGCATATTTACACATGCAGCTTATTTGTGTGTGTCTTTGGTCCAACGTTTTTTGTGACGGCATGTCAACTTCGGCTTTGGCTGTCGCTGTGGTTTAATTTACTTTCACATATATCACGTACAATATTTCATACTACACACGCTATATTCAAGTGACATTTTTGTCGCATTTCTCGCTACAATCCATCTTCCGTGCATTTCTTCTTTTCCTCCGCTTTTACCTGCAGGACAACATGCACGACTCATACAAGCTACGGCTATGCTCATAAGTCAGAAAGGTCATACGATTGCTTTAAGAGCTCTGCTGCTGCGAAGTCGATCATACAAACCAACCACTTGAATGAGCTGGAGCCACGGAGGCATATCTGTGGGCGCCACAGCAGTGATGCTCGATTAGGTTGCATTCCAGGAAATCTCCATGCGCACTCAAGAGTTGGCGAGTATGCAGTACAACGTAAGTGGTTCAATAAGATATACAGTACCCGACAATGCGTAATCTAATGCATATGTAAATTCAGTTTTTGTCTTCTTCTTCATTTTATGCAGCCACATGGACGAAGTCACGTTATCAAGTATTTGGTGGAAATTCCGCGCCACAACAAACTCTTTCTCACCAAAATAACATGGTCGCTTGATCCGAAGCCGATAGTCCCTGTGCACTCTCTTCCACAGCCATGTCAAGCGCTCAGCTTATTAGGATGGTTAGTGGCACCTGATGGTCAGGATGTGTACAGCTACGATGTAAATCCGCACCCATCACCAGTTGTGGCCATATTATTTTCACATCTCGGCGGTCATCACCTACTCTGAGGAACTCCGCGCATATTGGAATTCAATAATTAATGTTTGTTTACTATATACAACTACGATCAATGCCGTGTTGCAAGAACAAAAGAAACAGAAGAAGCATCGTAATAATATTTCTACGGCAGTTAACGTACATCTAACTATGTATCAATCTGATGCCAATTCAAACTATGTGCACATCTACCAACAAAAATCAGTCGTAAAACATTCTCCGCATCCTTCACGTTCTGGCAGACACTTCCAACAAATGCGGCTGGTCCTTAATATTGTCATACTTGTCATCTAGTCCGCACTTTACACATCTAGGCTTAAGTGTAGTGCCGCCCACTGTCAAGTTCTTCTACAAAACTAGTCCGCTGCGCATACACTTTAATGGCCTCTTGCTCCAGTCGGTTCCCTTTCCTTCGTCCCCCCCCTCCTGTGCCTCGTCGTGCTCTCTATGTGTGCTTAACCTCCCGTGGATAATGCCAATCATGAAAGAGAGTTAATCGTATTGTTCACCCCATTCTTCGCCCTATCTGCTGCGTGATGGTTCTCATACTTTGTCGTTTAACCACATACCTCCCCATTGTCGCCGGTGCTGTGCGAGTCCGTCATGCGCCCCACTCCTACTCTCTGTTCGTCAGCGTCACGCGACGCGCCGCAAGAGCGTTCGTCTCCCTGTGCTATTTTGGGTCCGTTTCGCGCCGCTCTTGTGTCGTCCGCCCTACGCCGCGCCGTAGGGCGCCGACCTCCCTGTCCACCGTCCGCCGTGTCGCCCGACGTCCGCGCGGAGTTGCTACGAATCCAAGGATCCAGTAGAACGCTTGCCCGCAGGTCCCCCCCCCCCAGATGCACATACTGACACCTCTAAAAGCCGGCCGACTAGTCTTGCCCAGCATCTCTGCAAACTCGTTGATCCCATGAGCACAGCCCACTGATGCGCTGTGATCCAACATCTCCCTTATACCAATATTACTACGAATGTTGGGATCATATTCGCGCGACCTTGCGCTCGGAACTGCCTGCCTCTCTGCCACCCCCTGTCCCCTTGACGATGTATCGCGAACAGGCGGAGCTGGGTGCAGAAGCATAATATAGGCAGGCGGGCACCCGCCTTCAGCCGCCCTGGCTGGGATCCTAGCCCTGCCGCGCCGCGCCTCGTGCTCGACGAAGTAGATTCGGCGAGTGGTGCAATAGAGAAAAAAAGAATACTAAAAAAAGAAGGATAAAAACTAGAATAGAAATAAAAAAATAGAGAGAAACAAAAAGAGGAGATGAAACAAAAAGGAAGAAAGTGACAAAATATAGACAAGACAAGACAATAGAAAAAGAAAAAATATGAATACTAAGAAAGAGTGAACGCACAAAACTAAAAAAATAAAAAAAAAAAATAAAAAACAAAAAAAAAAAAAAAACCAAAGAAAGAAGCGGAGTGAATAAATAAAAAAAACAAAAAAAAATATAAAATACAAAAAAGAAGAGAATAAATGATAAAAAAGAAATGAATCAAAAACAAGAGAAAAATGAAATAAGAAAAAGGGGAGGGAGGCGAGGGGGGAAAGTGGGAAAAGGAGGGGGAATCTGGGTTTTTTCGAAAGTGAAAAAAAGCGAAGAATAAGAAATAAAAGTAAAAGAAAAGAAGAAAGCAAAAAAAAGAAAAGAAAGAAAAGGAAAAAACGAAAAAAGACTAAAATATAGGATATAGAAGAAGAAGTAAAAAATGTGAAAAGGTGAAAAAGGAAGAAAATAGACAAGACAAAAATAACAAGAGAAAGTAAAAAGATAAAAGAGAGTAGAAAAAAAGAAAAGATGAGAAAGAATTAAAAAAAAACAACAATAAAATGTAAGAGACTAACTAGAGAAAATTAAAATAAAAAAAGAAGAACCGATGAATCAGCAGGGAAGAAGAAAGATGACAGGGACACAAATTAATGAGAAAAAGAAGTGAGAAAAAGGACAGAAATCAAACAGGAGACAAGATAATTAAGAAACAAAAATAGGAGAATACATGTTATAAGTTAGAGGTAGAAAAGGCCGAGGAGAGGAAGGCAGAAGAATAATGAAATAATACGAGAAAAAAACAAGAAGAAATAGAGTAAGTGAGTGGTTAAAGAAAAAGACGAAAGGTAAAGATAAAGAAAAAAAAAGAAGAGAAGAGTAGATGTTCAGACTATAATATAAAAAAAAAAAAGAGAAAGGAAAAAAACAAGAAAACGAAAGAGACAAGAATGAAGAAAAAAAGACGATAGAAACTAAATGAAGAAGATGATCACAAGAACAGAAAGAGAAGTAAGAAAAAAAAAAGTATAGCTAGCGAATAAATAAATAAAAAAAAAGCAAAAAAAGAATAAAAGATTCTCCAAAGAAAAAAATGATACAAAAAGACAAAAACCATTAAAATTGTAAAAAATTAGAAAAAGAATTAAACCAAAACAAAAAAAAAAAAGATAAACCAACAAATAATGAAAAAAAATAAAAAAACAAAAAACATGATGACATCACAAAATCTAAGGATATAAAAAAAATACAAAAAGAAGCATAATAAAGAAAAAAAAAAGAAAAAAAAATCAAAAAATAAGGACCCATATTTTGACCGGGTACCGAGTAGTTCGATAATATACACACAGCTAATTTTGCGGGAGAGGAATATCTATCTGGTAAGGTAATCGTAATATATGTAGTTCCTCGTACGTGTGTTGGAATCAACCCTTCCTAAGCAACGGTTCGACTGTGAAGAAAGTTTGTGTGTGTGTTGGACTGAGTTATTATTTGAGACCACATCGTCTCTCCGGAAAGCGGATCAATGACAACGGCCGACCTCATCCACAAAATTTAATTTATGGTGCGATTTGCTTGAACCTTTTGGAACTTCCTGACGGCTTTAATTTTTTGATAATCCTTTTCTTTCATGGGGTTGGTAGAGGCACTAGGGACCTTTCCCCAAAAGACTATCATTTATTCCAGATTTGCTTGAGATTGGACAAGGTTACTCTTATCAAGTCTTACTAGTGTTAGTATGTAATGCTGACTTTTCTTTCCGATATGTATTGCATGAAGGGATACCGGTGGTATGTGACTCTGACATTATGTTCGAAAAAAAAGAATAATAAAAAAAAATGTTTTTAATTTTTAGAATGATCAGCCGATCGGCATCTGGACAATACATTCATAAACTCCTGCAAGAGTATGCCATTTCCTCCTGTCGAGGACGAGACCACAATACCTACTCGGGAAATACGCGCTCGATTCCGCCAAGAATTCCCAGATGCTAGTGGATAGACGCTATCTGCCTCGTATGACTAAATTCTGGTGGCTAGACACACTGACGCGCGTAAAGCCCTCTCCCCAGTACATACGTTGTCACTGCATCTTCACCTGTTGCACTGTATGTGTGAATAGCTTAATAGAGTTTTCAGACTCCTTGGTCTCACGCTGGCATTTAGGGCACAGGGTATGATTTCTTGAAATTTGAACCCAGCCGAAGCTTGCAAAGAGGGATTTACCCTAGGAATTGTACGTATAGGAGGATATCCAACCAGATTGAGACGGAATAGTCGCGGACCATGTCTGGTATTAGCAATTTCGACCTAACGATGGATAACACAATTATTCATTACAAATTAAGGCCCTGATATGTTGGAAGAGAACTTTCAGCCGTTTTTTTCTTACCATGTGATATTCAGCGCGGACAATCTACATTATGAGACTAAAAAACGCCAGATCGACATTTTTAAAACAAGTAGTATTCGCAGGAGTAGTGTTTATGGAGAAAAGAATAAAGGCAGGGAAGAGATATAGTTAGACGCCCTACAAACCTTTCGAGTCATTCGGTGTGTGGGCATATGTATAACGCCCCATACCCAAAAATTTAAAATTGGAAAGAAATCTACATTTGCGACTAAAAACGCATCGCATTTAAACTAGTAGTGTGGTGATGGAGAAATAGTGTAGAGCGCATGTAAACCTTTTCTGTCATATTGTTATACGCATACCAAAATTTTAAATTGGAGAACACACACTTTTTAGTCCTAATTTTATGCTCAACAATTTCATAAGTTTAATTAAAGTTATTCACTAGCGTCCTGATAAGTTTTAAGTGCATTGTATATACATGTGAAAAAATACAGCTTTTACTACACAATATTGAATAAACGTCATTTTAGAATAGCTTTTCAAATTCGTAAGCTTGCGGGGGGGGGGGGGGGGGTAGATTTTTTGTAAGGGGGTTAAGTTCGATATTGCGCCATTTCTGAGATAAAGGTTCGATTTTAACCCAGAATGTGCTTTAACAATTGAGTTAAAGAGGATTGGTTTTGACAAGGTATGTTGGTTAAGACCAGACAGAGGGAAAGGTATCTTATCAAAAGCACCTGGGGTGAAAAAGATAGCGCGAAAATAAGATAGAAGTAGCGATTGGAGGATGGAAATAAAGAAAGGGTAAATTGAGAAATTTACAGACGGATGATGTTGAGGAAGAAGTGTGGTGAGCAGGGAATGTAGTATACAAATGGGACTTTCTGGAGGGGGGGTAGAAGGAGAGAACGTAGAGAATAGAAGGGATGGACAAATATAGGAGTATTGTTGGTGAGGAATAAAGTGGTAGTGCAGAGTTAAATATAAGAAATGAAAGGGGAAGATTACGGAGAGTGATAGGGATAAACAGTAGAGAGAAGGGGGACGTAGTGAAGATTCAACTTTTTAATTTGTTGCAGCAGCATGACAAATATCTCTCTTGAACTGAGAAAGTAGATAGATCGCAGTGAAATGAAGGCACGCTCATTTTTGAATGAAGGCAGAACCATTTTCGGTGTGGCCTGCCGGGTACGCTTGTTCATTAAAACAAAAGTCGAACTATTACGATAGATCTTATGAATTCCATATAAATTTAATAGATACTCCAAGTCTTTATGCCGTTGGAAAAACCGAAGGCTAATAATTTTGCTTTCATGTAAAAGCTGCATTTGCCTCACGTAGAGTGCAAAATTATCAACTTTACTAGGCTTGCCTTAGAGGAAATAGAAAAGAAAAACATATTTTCATACATACTATATACTTTCCATATATGTACATATGTACATATATTTTGCTGTATGACGCTAGATAGGACACTCCTTAATTAATTTTCCATGTGCCTGCTAGTAAAAAAGCAACAAAGCGACAGGGAAAGTATGCAAAGTATCCTGTCTTTGAAGTTTTTTTTTCTAAGAGGTGAAACAACAAACAGTAAGCTAAACATAAGTAAAAGAGAAACGCATGTAAATTGCTGGCTCTTGAGAAATGTTTAGAAATGTTTGTTTAGAGTGTTATTAACACAGTAAAGTCAGCCAAGTGAAACACGGTCAAACGACAAAGTGAAACCTATCGGTTATTTGAAAAGAGGAACAATTAAGAAACAAAAAAAAAAAAAAACTGGCCGCATAGTCAAAAGGCGTTATGGTTATAATTGCTACCTTCACAGAACAACAATTGGACGACCTACCAGGTAAGAGTTTTTGTAATTTGTTTGAATAATTTACAGATTTTCTAAAATTTTGCTTAATTGTACATGCACCTAAAGGACTGCACATTTTACGCGTAAGGAAATTTTTGCGGTAAGGTTTATTAAATATTTTTGAATAAAAATGTATGTTTTAGTGTGTTAGGTTTGAATTGTGTTAGCTTGAAGTGTATTATCCTGAGGATATTGTTGTTGTTGTTGTGTTGTTTGTTATTGTAGCGATAAGAACTCTCCCCGAAGGTTTTGTGAGTGTTATCGATATTGAATGGTCCTTTGCCGGGAATAGTACGGTATGTTCCAGTTTCAAGGCACATACGGTACTAGCCCGACCATCTCGGGAACGACCTTAGTATGACCACAAAGAACATTTTAGGCCATACCGCCTCTCCATCTCTAGATCGATGAGAAATTAGGGTCGCCAGAGCCTCGGCTGCTAAAAAAAAAACAGGATTCGCGCCAGGTAGGTGAGGTTGACAATGGGTTTGGAGAGGCTGTAATTTACGCTGGGATAACCCACACCCCTTGTATCAGTTTTGATATTTTAGTCGCCTATCTTATCATAACTGCCGCTGGTTTATTCCGAGGAAAGCTCGCCTTAAATCTTTTCGGAGGTTATCGCGCCTTACATTGTTTTTTATACGCATCATCCGACGAGTTTTCTAGCTGCATAACACGTTCACTCACACGGTAATGCTATAGATTCATTGAGAGCTTAAAAAGTGCCTGAGTTTCTAATATTTTTGAATACATGAGCTAGACAAAAAGATGTCGCTGTTGTGTTAATTTAGACATAAGGCTAATGGTCAAGCAGTGACATCTATTTGTGAAAAGTGGGTTTTTTAAGGCAGTGTGTGCAAACTAAAGACGAGAAATGAATCAATTACCCGACTCACTAATTTTAACAGACTTCTATTTGGATTTAGCTTGCTCAAATCGTTTGTTGTTGCATTTACGTGCAAAATTGTTGAACTGGTACGTAGCCTTAGTTGCATTTGCAACGCACATGCCATTGGCACACCCGGCTAATTTACAGCTAAGTGACAGAAAAAGGCGAAATAAAGATAACGCCGAGTGCCCATTAAAGCTGTGAGCTCGTGACAGTATTGTTCAAAGTAAGTCTCTGTGTAAATTGTTTTGAAGTTATTTTAAAACCAACCTTGGGAATCGTTGCGGCGGCAGCCACCTTAGGTCCATAAAAGTCAAAGGTAAATTCAATTGGCCGAGAGCTCGGCCTTAATCTCTTCGAAGTATATCGCGCCTTACATTTTTTTTATACTCAGTTAAGCAGAGCTCATAGAGCATATACTTTGATTGATAACGGTTTGGTTGTACAGTTATAAGGGAATCGAGATAGATATAGACTTCTGTATATCAAAATCATCATGATCGAAAAAAATTTGATTGAGCCATGTCCGTCCGTCCGTCGGTTAACACGATAACTCGAGTAAATTTTTAAGTATCTTGATGAAATTTGGTAATGTAGGTTCCTGAGCACTCATCTCAGATCGCTATTTAAAATGAACGAAATCGGACTATAACCACGCCCTTTTTCATATCGGAAATTTTCGAAAATCCGAATAAGTGGCGATAATTCATTACCAAAGACGGATAAAGCGATGGAACTTGTAGGACAGGACATTTTGTCCTGGCAGTTAAAAGATTAAACATCCACTAAGTAGAACCTTCCGACGGTGAGTTGATCGATTTGCCACAGAACAGCATATGGCTCAGACTATGTCTTGTGCAGTTAGAAATTACGTGGTAATGCTCAAGAAAAGTTATCCGCGTTGTAAGCAGCTGTGTCGGATATTCGGCTGAGGATTTTTTCTGTCGGCTCTAACACCTTGTCATCGATAGCAATCTGCGACGTAACGATGTAACTGTACGTTGTCCGACTTTTACTGTTATCAAAAATTTGCAGTGAGTACATGTTCAGTCATCAGAACGCCTGACTAAGTTTTATATCATAGGTCAAGTTCCTCTCAAGGGTACTGTTGGCGGCGAGGTGCATGAACGGATGCAATTTCGCTCTATTCTCCGGGTACAAAACGGCTTTCGGCGTCGGAATATTCTCTGAGCACTTATTTAAATGTCGATTCTGTTCGTCTCCCAATTTGCTAGTTTCTTCAGGCGAATTATGGTATGAGAGACCCTCTAAGCTCTTTTCGCAGGACTCGATGAAGTGCGCGAGGTATGCTCAGATAGCTAACAGCACTCATGGTGATTAATCCTCGCATAACTTCGTCTAAGACTGCCAGCTGTTGGTAGATGTCAACTCTTTCCGCAGTTAATGTCGCAAATATCACGCTAATTTGGATCCCTGGCCACTGTGACATTCAGGGCAACGAGATGGCAGGCGAACTTGCAAATGTACGGGCACCACTCGATGCTTCGGAGGCGGTCGGGATGTACCATACACTCACATTGATCAAAGTAACATATATATCAGTTTTCCAAGAGATTTCGGTTCTCAGCTGGTACTGCTCGAACATCTGCAAGATAAAGAAACAATCGTAGTCGCTATTGTAAGACCAAGGCAGAAAAGTAATACTTGGGATCACTGCCACAATCACGGGCCACTGGCCGCTTGGTCCGCATGCTGAGAGAATGGGGATCCTTTTCACAACATTTGTTGGAGCTGGGGCAAGGAGGGCAGCACAGTCACGCACTACCAGTGTGAGTTACTCACCTCTGCATACACTGCGTCAAAACTATGAACAGTTTATAAACCAAAGTAAATGCTTGGAACGACTAGAACGTCCTTCTAATCAGCAGCAACTGTTCCAGAAAAACGGCTCAAAATCGCTCAGGTCTTCATATCCGGTCCGCATAGCAACCACGTCCGAGGAGATTTCAGCCGATCTTCTCTTCCATTTGCGCCGTGCTAATTTTTCGAGTAACGTGGACTTAAAGCCGAGTACATAGATTTAGAAATACAATTTCTCATAATTCTAGATAGGGACACAGATGACGAATCGATATTACCGACCTCTGATGATGGAATAAACAGGGATGCACCTTAACGTTAAGCTAATCGTTTATCAAAAATTCCACGTTTCCGTTGAAAACTTCGAATATTATCGTTAAGAAATTATCAAGTAATGTATCTCGTTTTTTACCGTGAACGGAAAGCTTTTCTTTAACGTTTTTAACGTATACTTTATATTTGAATTGTGCTGGCAAGCTATAGCCATGGTGAAGCCGTAGGTGGCACAACCATCGCCATACACACCAAACTTATTAATTTGTTTGTGTAATTCGTTGTGTATGTCAAAATACTCTGAGAAATGTTCGTACTGTCAAAATTCATGAGAAGAGTTGCAATAAGCTTGGTAATGCTTTCACCTTAATGACTCCGCCATCATGCAGCTTTTTCCACATAGTTGAAATTATAATAACATAAAGATTGTGTTTCGTTTTGAGTATGGCAGAAAACTAAACGAAATCATTTCGTTAATTTGATGATCTTAACGTTAATAAACGAAACGAAATGACTTCGTTTCGTTTTAAACTTGATTATCGTAACGAAATGATATCGGTTCGTGGTTTAGCATGCCTGTAAATAAACCTTTCGCCACCCGACTATGACGAATGGAGAAGGGCAAAGTAGCTCTGTAGCCGAGAACCTCAAACACAGGCTCCAGGACCTAGTAAAGAGCATGTGCAACTCCTATGCAAAGTATAGTCGTGCAAACGAAGCCTTTATATTGGCGTGCTCGCAGGGAATCAACTGGCATGTGATTCTATTTAGTGTATTGCGAGAACAAGTGAAATCGAAAATCGATAAACTGATTGCAACTTTTCAGCGCAGATTTAGATATGGTAAATCTACGACCGACCAGGTTTTCACCATACGAAAATTTATAGAAGACCCACGACAAGAGAACCAACGCCAAATCTCTTTGTAGACTACTCCTCAAATCTCGAAAGTTAGAGCCGCCTTTCTAAGAATTATCATGTTTAAATCTCTCATAATATCTTGTACGGCATAGAATCATTAGCAGTGACGAGAGAAGATGGAACGCTATTGAGTGTTCCACAGAATTATTATTCGTAAGATGTAAGGTCCGGAGAGTATCCAAGGAGCCTTAATGATGAGCTGTATGAGCTTTATGTAGATAAGATCACAATGCAGGGAGTGGACCACTATGGCTTTGCTGACAAGGTCATGTTATGCGTATAGGTGAAAATGTGTTTTAGAGAAGAAATCCGTATTTAGTAGCAAAGAAAAAGAGATACCTCGACTGCGTTAAGTTAGGTCGGGGATTACTTTTGTCCCCTTGTGTGCTCATAATTCTTATCAGCTATCGCAGGCCACTACATCAGTTAGGGAGACCTGGACTGAGTTTGAAAAGTCAGGACTAGGATAACTTGGTCTCCTTTGGTGCTTCCAATTCTCGTCAGTTATTCCATGCCACTACACCATTAATATAAGTATAAGTAATCACTCTCCACCTTTCCAGTTTAAGTTCAGAAATTTACAATTAAAGTTCAGAAAATTGCAATTCAAGTTCAGAAAATTACAACTCAAGTTCAGAAAATTATAATTCATGATCAGAATTTCCAATTCAAGTTCAGAAAATTCCGATTCAAGTTCAGAAGTTCCCATTTAAATTCAGAAATTACAATTCAACTTCAGAAATTACAATTCAAGTTCAGAATTTTCATTCCAAGTTCAGAAAATTACAATTCAAATTCAGAAACTTATAAGCAGGGTGTTATTTTCAAAAGTTATTCCAATTAATACTACTTAATGTAATACTTACATGTTATTTGCGGAAGTTTTGATGCTTCGTTGACAATGGTGGCTTGGATACACTGTACCCGAAGTTTTCTCCAAGTCGTGTATATCCCGAGCTAAGAAATCAAACGAAGGATAACTCTTTCCAGCAAGTGCATGAGGACGCTCGGGCCACGAAAGTACTTGGAAAGTAAATGGACGAGGAGACCTCCACAGAGTTGTGAAAGGCAGGTGGAGGAACTGTGTATGTGGAGTACTGTGCACACAATACTTATACGTTACTTGCGGGATTGTGGACGCTCCGTTGATTTCGTCATCACTGCTGTCATACTCAATGCAGATCAACGCTTGTGACCTTTACATAGAGTATAGCTGGATGTCCGTGTAACTGACCTCTTATAAGAGGAGGAAAGAGAAGAGAGCCAGGAAACAAATACCAGCAGGATAGCCTAGCGGTTAAGGCAACTGTAGTTTCACCGTGTGATTCGCGGTTCGAATCTCGGTGAAACCTTTGATAACATTACGAAATTGCCTGATGATGATTACGTGGCGGTTTTCGAAATGGTACCATCGCAATATGCCAGTAAATGCTTCTTTCTTTTCTGTTTCTCTTAGAAAAACAATAATTGAATATTCAATATCCAATTATTATAAGCCGGCGTTAAGCTCATGAATTCTTAAATAATAAGTATAAATTGAACACACCATTAAACAAACAAACATAGAACGGTTTTCGCTATCTTCTTTATGTGAGAAAAATTGATTTAAGTGAATTAAGAAGTCCAATGCTTCCTTGATAGATTGTAGGCCTTCATATCCGTGTATCAGATTATTAACGCTAACATTTACCATTTTACATACTTTAATTGCCATTGCATGAAAGAAAAAATTCCTTATAAACTTTCTGAACTTGAATTATAATTTTCTGAATTTGAATCGTAATTTTCGAAATTGAATTGTAAATTTCTGAACTTGAATTTAAATTTCTGAATTTAAATTGGCATTTCTGAAATTGAATTGGAAACTCGGAACTTGAATTGTAAATTTCTGAATTTAAATTGGAAATTCTGAACTCGAATTGTAATTTTCTGAACTTAAACTGGAAAAGGTGTAGTTTAAAGAAAAATATCTTGAATTATTTTCAGTTTATAATTTTAAATTAAAAATTCTGTGCAACATCGTGCCACTTGCCCAACCACATCGGCCGTTTTTCTTATTTCCTTTTATCCTCCAAATATGAATTTTCGTATTGACATCAACATTGTTAGGCGACTGTGAGTTTAAAACTCATAATTTTCACGTTCACCATTGTTTGCATTGCATTCCATTCCATTGAATGGCTATCAAGCTTTCAGTGTAAAAAAATTCTTTGTTGTTATAGTATTTTCCGCATTTGCTTTGTTCGAAGTTCCTTTTCATTTCAGCATCACATTTCATGCCTTCATTGTGGTACGCGTCAGAGGTATCCATTTACACTTCAGAAAATGTTGTCATTAATGTAGCAAACTTCCTAACCGATTGCGAGGTTGAAGAAGCTAGGGATGAGAGACAAAAGTTCGGCAAATCAATACGAAATATAAGTCGATTTGTGGAGAAGCGGCGGATGGCGCGTGTAAATAATATCGGAACAACACAAAGCAAATGGAAATTATTACCTGTCTAATCAACTGAGCCGCGAAAATTAAAAATGTGGAGAAATGTTGTAAACTCATAATGCTTACTGTACTGAAAAAAGCTGTATCGTTTAAGGATTACCAACCAAATGATTTTTCCCTTTGGAATAAAGAAAATCGTAAGGACACTTTCAGACTGTACTGGGAACGCTTAGCAAACAGCGCGGCAGTTGAATAGCGGGCTGCTTTAATTTTGTACAGTTTGAAAGACCTCAATGAATGCAACCAGAATGCTAAATATTTGGTCTACAAGAAACCACTTGCACTCCCTTATGAACATCAATCTAAGTCGTCTTGTCTGCAGTCATAGAAAATGGCAAAGAAAGTGATGAATCGGCTCCTCTTCCTCCTCCTCCGTCTCTTTGTATCGATAAGAAGACTTTCCGAAGGGTTTGCGGAGTTTTATCTATGTTGATGGTCTTTTGCCAAAAATATTAATCCGGTATGTTCCAGAAAATAGCACAATTAAAATACCGACTATAGCGTGATCTATTTCATATGATCACTTTCAACTCTAGGTCAAAAACCAAGTCCTTTATTGGGAACTTTGGTCGCTAGAGCCTTGTCTGCTTAATAAACGGGATTTGCTTTGGGTAGATTGAAATTGCCCTGGTAACCCCTTTAAATGGTTGCACTACAGAAACACTTTGAATCCCTTTATGTTTACTTATGTAGGTGCCTGCCTCGTTTTATATCCATTTCGGTACCTTTCCTGCCATTTCAATATTGCCATTTCTAAAAGCTCAGAAATGGTGACATTTGTTGATATTAAGGTATTTGCGGGTTCTTACATCATAGGGGGGATAGGAAAAACAAGCTTAACCTTAAGATTTATCATAAGCCAGTTACGAATTACACGAGCATTCTAACACGAAATATATATCCGAAAGAAAAATGTTCATCGTTTATTCATTTCCATATATGGGAATCGCTAAAAGTAGAAAGAAAAGTTCTAGCAAGAATCCTTTACGTTTTATAGAACGCGTTATCAACCCTAGAGATAGCCGCTACCGAGTCCATTAGACGTGTACAAAAAAGTTGTTGATGCAAAATAATTTCGAATCTCAATCACATCAAGGTTAAGATTATTAGAAAATTTTAAATAAAACAAAAAAAAAATATATTTATATTTTTTTTTTTTTTTTTTTTTGCACCGACTTTTGTTAACTCCCCCTAAAGCATTAATCCATTGCAAACACCAAATACTAGCATCGCCTTTAAATAATTGGTTTCATGCTTTAAAATGTATAATTTACTTATATCAGTATTTATTGAAACATTGCCAATAATTTAAATTATGGAAATGACTTTCTCGCATATGCACTTAGGGTGGGCCTAAATATTTTTATGTTTGAATAGTAAAATAACTTAGTCATGGAATCGTTTAAGTAACCATTCACGAAGATTTACCATTAGAATTCCAGAGGGGCACCTAGGGAATAGTTGATATACATATCTACATAGAACCGGATCCTACGAACTTTTTCTTATAGCTACTGGATAGATCTTTTGCTCTCCTTAAGCACAAGACTGTTGAAGGGCTATGAAGGGTGTTTCAGCTAAACTATCACCCATAACGGAAGACTACTAACAAGCATCACACATCCTGTCAATACTTCATCGAAGGTGATTTTGCGGTGTGCATTACACCAGTGGTGTACCTGCCTCTGATCAGACCAATATAAGCCAGTTTAATTTATATAGCTCTTCTCTTGTAAATACTGGATCATTCCACTGAAAAGGAACAGAACTAAGCTCCTATATTAATGTCAATCGCTAGAACTGATGATCTACTATCTGATGGGAGTACACGATGAACGTAGGGTATCCCAACGATGATTTATTTTGGAGCTGTAGGGGCGAAAACGAGTGCTACTTGGGACTGAGTGAGAACTTAAAAAATAAAGGTCTCTATCGACCAACATAATCATGGCTTTGTAAGTCTTTTCATCAAAATTTACATAATGTGTAACTCAAAATCACGTACGTTGTCGAGAGAAGGTGGGATTGTTCGAGAGAAGGTTCTCTGGGAGATTTATCCGTGTTGCAATCGTCGTATAACGAGATGCTCTATAAGCTTTACGCAGATGTGACCAGTTCAGTGAATAGAAGCTATGATGGCGGTCTTGTTATGCCATGGATGAAGGCGCTCCGTCGAGATAGTATTTTTACTTATACCCGTATTTGAAAATAGAAAAGGATGGGGGGAAAGGGGGGGAAGGAGGGGAAGGGGGGGGGGGTGTGGGAAGGAGAGTACGCGTTGAATTCCTCCTTTGTAGTTGTCCTACTTTGACGCGTATATAATGTTTGAACGAGCTCTTCATCGACTGTTTTGGTAAAGCTTGCTCCGGCGAAATCGAGAAACCTGCTCTACATTTAACGGCCGATTTTACCTTCCCTTATCTATCACTTACCGATATTCTCTGCTATGCAAACTATAGCTAACCTTTTTCATAGGCTACAACATTTTCACTATTCCAAATGAAAAAAAAAATGTCTTTCCACCCTAATGCACTTTCTACATTTAGATTTTATATTACATAAGTAGGCACATGATTTTATACTAACTACTACAATTTCACAATTCTTCTTCCTTACTCTTTAGCGTTCACAAACGTTTTCGTGAGCTACGCCCAGATTTGGTGCCACGCCAAATGACCGAAGGCCAAGCATCCACTGTCAAGGTACCATGCGAGTGTATTGAAAAGAGCCGGAATTACGTGAAAACCCTTTCGTCGGCGCATTTGTGAAGCTTTCTCACGCGATGGTCAAGGCAATTTATCCTTTGAAGATTTTCTCGATGCTTTTTCCGTATTTAGCGAGCAAGCGCCAAGAGACATTAAAGTTTTTTTATGCTTTCAAAATTTACGGTGAGTACGTGCAATCTTTCTGGTTTATGGTTCGCTTTTATGTGCTTTTATTGTTTTGTTGTTGTTTATATAATTGCTTTTGTTTTTGTGTGTATGGGTTTTGGGTTGGCAGCGAATTATTGCTGCGGACAAAAGGATCTCAAATGGTTGGTGTTATAGTGTCTGATATTTTGGCGTATTTATGTCCATTTTGCTTAAATGTGTTTCGAGTCCATTGTCTAATGTCGCGCAGACACCTCATGACACTTTTAAGTGTATGTTAGTGCATGGTATTAACAGTTTTTTTATAATCAGCTATTGTGTTAGAGACACAGGTGCTAGGACTGTTATATATTGGAACATTTCCGCCGTTCCCTTTGGATTGAAGGCAACCCGTTTTCCGCGTTGCGCATCTGCAGTGATATTCTTCGTTCCTTCGAGTGGAAGGATAGACTAAATTTGTTCACAGATTACAACTCTGGATCCAAGAATTAATCGGTGTGATATCTACCTCTTATTCCTTATTAAAGTCTTGATAGAATAGACTCACCATTAAGTATACCGAATTGATCAGGGCGACGAACTGAGTTATATAGCCATGTCCGTCTGTCCGTCCGTCTTTCTGTTTGAACGCAAACTAGTCCCTCAATTTTGAGATATCTGAATGAAATTTGGCACAAGGATGTATTTTTGTATTATATTAGACTTTTGTCGGATCCGGTAGGATCGGACCACTACATATCTCCCATAAAACCGATCGTTTCGAATAAGACGATTTTGGTCATTCCTGCCGCATTTAGAAAGTATAGACGTGAAACTCGGTGATATATATTCTAATATATCATAGAAGATTTTCCGAAAATCACTTTGAATCGAGCTTATATAAGTATATAACCCATACAACCGATCGTTCAGATAGAAAGATTTTGGCAATTTCTCCCTTAATTTCCATATAAATATAAACACGTTAAACTTGGTGATATTTATTCCAATATATCATAGAAGATTTCATGAAAATCTTCTCGATCGAGCTATATATAATATATATCCCATCAACCGATCGTTCAGATAGAAAGATTTTTAGCCATTTCTCCCTTAATTTCCAATATAAAAACGTTAAACTTGGTGATTATTTTATTCTAATAATACATAGAAATTTCCTGAAAAAATCACTTTGATCGGACTATATAAGTATATATCCATACAACCGATCGTTCAGATAGAAAGATTTTTTGGCCATTTCTTCTTAGTTTCAATATAAAACCGTTAATTGGTGATATATATTATAATATATCATAGAAGATTTCCTGTAAAAATCATTTCACGGAGCTATATATAATATATATCCCATACACCGATCTTCAGATAGGGGTTTTTTTGCCATTTTTTATTTTATATTTATCTTAAAAATCGTTTAGGTATGTACATCTGTTCAATATATATTTCTTATTTATACATCCGATTATTTGGAGATTACGAAAGGCATGAAGTCTTCGGCATAGCCGAAGACAGTCCCGTCCTTACTTTTTATACTCAGTTGAGCAGAGCTCACAGAGTATTTAAGTTTGATTGGATAACGGTTGGTTGTACATATAAAGGAATCGAGATAGATATAGACTTCCATATATCAAAATCATCAGTGATCCAAAAAAATTTGATTGAGCCATGTCCGTCGTCCGTCCGTCCGTCCCGTGTCCGTTAACACGATAACTTGAGTAAAATTTTGAGGTATCTTGATGAAATTTGGTATGTAGGTTCCTGGCACTCATCTCAGATCGCTATTTAAATGAACGATATCGGACTATAACCACGCCCACTTTTTCGATATCGAAAATTTCGAAAAACCGAAAAATGCGAAATTCATTGCCAAAGCGGTTTTAAAGCGATGAAACTTGGTAGATGGGTTTGACGTTATGACGCAGAATAGAAAATTAGTAAGATTTTGGACAATGGGGCGTGGCAACCGCCCACTTTTACAAGAAGGTATTTAAATTTTGCAAGCTGTAATTTGCAGTCGTTGAAGATATCATGATGAAATTTGGCAGGAACGTTACTACTATTACTATATATGTGCTAAATAAAAATTAGCAAAATTGATGAAGAACACGCCCACTTTTTAAAAAAATTTTTTTTAAATTCAAATTTTAACAAAAATTTAATATCTTTACTGTATATAAGTAAATTAAGTCAAAATTCACTCCAGTAATGATATGATGCAACAAAATACAAAAATAAAAGAAAATTTCAAAATGGCGTGGCTCCGCCCATTTTCATTTAGTTTGTCTAGAATACTTTTAATGCCATAAGTCGAACAAAATTTACCAATCCTTTTGAAATTTGGTAGGGGCATAGACTCTATGACGTACTGTTCTCTGTGAAAATGGGCGAAATCGGTGGAAGCCACGCCCAGTTTTTATACACAGTCCACCGTCTGTCCTTCCGCTCGGCCGTTAACACAATAACTTGAGCAAAAACCGATATATCTTTACTAAACTTAGCCCACGTACTTATCTGAACTCACTTTATCTTGGTATAAAAAATGGCCGAAATCCGACCATAACCACGCCCACTTTATCGATATCGAAAATTACGAAAAATGAAAAAATGCCCATAATCTATACCAAATACGAAAAAGGGATGAACATGGTAACTGGATTGTTATTGACGCAAAATATAACTTTTGGAAAAAACTTTGTAAAATGGGTGTGACACCTACCATATTAAGTAGAAGAAATGAAAAGTTCTACAGGCGAAATCAACAGCCCTTGGATCTTGGCAGGATACTGTTAGTGGTATTGATATATAAATAAATTAGCAGTACCCGACAGATGATTTTCTGGATCACCTGGTCCACATTTGTCGATATCGCGAGAACGCCTTCACATATACATCTAAGGGCCACTCGCTTTTAAAAACCCTCATTAATGCCTTTAATTTGATACCATATCGTACAACACATTCTAGAGTCACCCCTGGCCCACCCTAATGGCGATATCTCGAAAAGGCGTCCACCTATAGCACTATGCCCACTCCCTCTTAAATGCTCAGTACACCTTTCGTTTGATACCCATATCGTACAAACATTCTAGAGTCACACCCTGGCTCACCCTAATGGCGATATCTCGACAAAGGCGTCCACCTATAGACCTAATGTCCACTCCCTTTAAATGCTCAGTAACACCTTTCGTTTGATACCCATATCGTACAAACATTCTAGAGTCACCCCTGGCCCACCTTATGGCGATATCTCGAAAAGGCTCCACCTATAGACCTAATGCCCACTCCCTCTTAAATGCTCAGTACACCTTTCCTTTGATACCCATATCGTACAAACCATTCTAGAGTCCCCCTGGTCCACCCTAATGGCATATCTCGAAAAGGCGTCCACCTATAGACCTAATGCCCACTCCCTCTTAAAATGCTCAGTAACACCTTTCGTTTGATACCCATATCGTACAAACATTCTAGAGTCACCCTGGCCCACCCTTATGGCGATATCTCGAAAAAGGCGTCCACCTATAGACCTAATGCCCACTCCCTCTTAAAATGCTCAGTAACACCTTTCTCGTTTGTACCCATATCGTACAAACATTCTAGAGTCACCCCTGGCCACCTAATTGGCGATATCTCGAAAAAGCGTCCACCTATAGACCTAATGCCCACATCCCTTTAAATGCTCATACCACCTTTCGTTGATACCCATTCGTACAAACATTCTAGAGTCACCCTGGCCCACCTTTAATGGCGATATCTCGAAAAGGCGTCCACCTATAGACCTAATGCCCACTCCCTCTTAAAATGCTCAGTACACACCTTTCGTTTGATACCCATATCGTACAACACATTCTAGAGTCACCCTGGTCCACCTTTATGGCGATATCTCGAAAGGCGTCCACCTATAGAACTAAGCTACTCCTTTAAAATACTCATTACCATCTTTCATTGATACCCATATCTACAACACATTCTAGAGTCACCCCTGGCCCACCCTAATGGCGACATTTCGAAAAGGCGTCCACCTATAGAACCTAAGGCCCACTCCCTCCTAAAATGCTCAGTAACACCTTTCATTGATTCCCATATCGTACAACTAGAGACACCCCTGGTCCACCTTTATGGCGATATCTCCGAAACGGCGTCCACCTAGGGAACTAAGGATCACTCCCTTTTCAAAATACTCATTAACAGCTTTCATTTGATACCCATATCGTACAAACATATTCTAGAGTCACCCCTGGTCCACCTTTATGGGGATTCCTCGAAAAGGCGTTCACCTATAGAACTAAAGCCCATTCCCTTTAAATACTCCTTATCCCCTTTCATTTGATACCCATATCGTACAAACACATTCTAGAGTCAGCCCTGGTCCACCTTTATGGCGATATCCCTAAATGCGTCCATCCATAGAACTATGGCCTACTCTCTCTTAAAATACTCTTTAATACCTTCCATTTGATACACATGTCATACAACCACATTCCAGGGTTACCCTAGTTCATTTTCCTACATGGTGATTTTCCTTATTTTGTCTCCATAGCTCTCAACTGAGTATGTAATGTTCGGTTTACACCCGAACTTAGCCTTCCTTA
>JARSSU010011952.1:0-48748 GCA_029619165.1 Eurosta solidaginis
TTTTCATGCGATTCTGTAAATTATTGTGTACATTGTTTTTCTGAATGAGAGCTGAATGTAAAAGTCTTTGAGAAAATATTCATCAAACGCCATGAAAACAAAAAAGTCATTCTGCAACAGTGCGTATGAGTTGTGAATGTCAGATGAGTGTACACTGGCTGCCAAGAAATCACGAAGTTTTTATCAGTGAGTTTTTGTGTTCACAGTTTTGCTTTACAGAATCAGAATTCAGTTTATACCCGCCAATTTCTTGGGTACATAGCACTTAAAACTCACAGTTTAGCGAATAGGGCCCCCAGGCCGACTTTAATGAAAATGATTTTTAAAAGGGTCGTGGACAGAATAAAATAGCTACATATATCTTTGCAAAAATAGCTTTATATCATGGTATTTCATTCCCAAGTGGATCTATAACAATACATATGAAAAACTTCAAATTTAAAAAATGGGCGTGACAACCGCCCTTTGTATGACTAGCAATTTTTCCATGTTTCGGGAGCCATAACTCGAAGATAAAATTGGGTACAAAAATTTTCTCTATAGCACGAAATATTTCTAGAAAAAATTAACGAGATCGGTTAAAAACCACGCCCACTTTTATATAAAAGATGTTTTAAAAGGGTCGTAGACGAAAATAATAAGCTATATCTTAGCGAATAAGAGCTTTTGTATCAATAGAATTTTACTTTCTAAATTGAATTATAACATTAAATTGGAAAGCACTAAAATTTTTGAAAATGGGTGTGGCACGCCCCTTTATGACTAAGCAATTTTCTATGTTTCGGGAGCCATAACTCGAAGAAAAATTAACGGATCGTAATAAATTTGGGTACACAAATTTTCCCTACAGCAGGAAATATTTCTAGAAAAAATGGACGAGCTCGGTTAAAGACCACGGCAACTTAGATATAAAATAAGTTTAAAAGGGTCGTAGACTAGAATAATAAGCTATAACTTAGCACAAAATAGTTTTGAATCATGATATTTCACTTATGAAGTTTCTTTTAAACGGGCGGTGCCACGTGTTATGTAGAAAAGTAATTTTATCTGAAATGAAATGTACAATTGAAGCTCACGCTGAGTATATAATGTTCGGTTTGACACCCGAACTTAGACAGCTTTACTTGTTTGTTATTAAGTTGTTAAAAGTACTCTAAGGGTATTTCCACGGTATTTACTAATTGCCCATATGAATTACTTGTCAAAAATTGCATTCAATGAATTATAAATAAAAATGTTTAAAGGTATTATATGATTAGTTGAATTAATTTTCAATGCTAAGCATTAGAGAACAAAGTGCATTATATGCATCAAGAAGACTAGAATTAAAAATATTTCTTTTTCTGAAAGGGGCTCATGTAAAACATAACAGCACCAGCACCATCCACCACAATTTCATATAACAAATTATTTGATACGCACATATTTAATTATCTATAAATAAATTAGTTTTTTTTTCTTCTATTTTATTTCAAATATATAAATAAATGCTTGTATACACTCATAAAAACACTTGTCTACAAATTTTCAGTTGTGTAAATAATTTTTTTAACTTATTTATTGTACTAACGTACACATGTACTTGTATGCAGAGTTGGGTATCATTTGATTCATTTGTATTTGGAACGAAAATATTGTCTAAGGAAATTATTTAAAGCTAAATGCATACATTATTTCTGAATACCTTTTTATTCATAATTTATTTTTGAATAATTTTCCTATTGAAAGTATTCACAAAAATTCATAGTTTTACTCATTTAAATAGCAGGCAAAGAAAATTATTAGAATAAATTCTGCCCAACTCTGCCCGTATGAATGTATGTATATTGTCTTTCACCAAATAAATTTGACTAAAATGTGTTCTCCTTTTTCGATAATTCTTCTCCCCTATTTTCCCCATGGCTAACGTTCAATGTGACAATTGTTAACAACAACAACTGAAACACATGAAACAACATAACAACAAATAAATGTTAACGTCTCAAACCAAAACACTTAACAATTAATTAACACAATAAACAATAACAACGTGTGCAACTTATTAAACAAAAAATGGCAAAAAATTGTATCACAACAACGACACCCAAATAAAAAACCCCACAGATTTGAAATAGCCATATTTGTATTAATTTTTTTAAATATGTTAACAATGGGTATCGAGCACTACAATCAACCACATTCTGTGTTTTTTATACTCGAAGTAAGCAATGCGTTTTTTACCACCGTTTTTGGTCTGGGTAAGTATTGTTAACAAACTCTATATTTTGTTGAATGTTATTAATTGTTCAAGAAAAACCGAAAAAAGGACGTGAGTACGAAGTACTCGTAAAGTTTGATGTGTAAACATTCAGCAGTACATTGGCTGCATGTATTTAAATTATACATAAGAGATTTCCCAGTGTTTGAAATTAAAACACTGTGCTGACTACTGTACTTTATATGTAACGTGAACATAAACACAATATATAAGCGAACCTTATATCAACTGCTGAAGGGAATATCACCCTATCTCGTTTCGAAAACGCGGTGTCTCAGAAACTGTTGTCGGTTTCGGTATGGTTGTGGTTCTTGTTCCGATTCTAGTTTCAGTGTCTATCTAGCTCTGGATTGAGTTTCAGCTCTGCTTAACGTTCCGATTTGCTTGCCGATAGGTTTCGGTTTCGGTTCCGTATTCGGTTAACTTTTCGTTTGGTTTCTGTTTCTGTTTGGATTCTGGTTTCGGAGTGCGTCTCGCTCCAGCTTTGGTGTCGATTTTTATTTCGATCATGGTTTGGATTTCAGAGTCGGTATCGGTCTGGTCCCGCTTTCGTTTCTGGTTAAACTCTCCCTTTCCATTCCTTACGTTTCCATGCACGGATTTAGTGTTTGATTGCGCTCAATCAACAACTCAACCATGTACATTGTTCAAACATTACGGTTACGCTTACACTTACATCGTGCATTCCGCCATACCTTGAGCAAGTATGTTTACACATCAAAAAGAGATGCATGTCTTTGGTATATTGATATGTATTATGTAATGTTTAGTATATATTTATAGCATATTTCTAAATTTATTATTTACATTTGTATGCGTTTTTACCTTAATCCATGAATTGCACCAAACTAAATCCCCGTATTTCGTTTGGCCTCCTCCTCCACCACCCACACAACAGAGGCGATCGTGAAGAAATCGGTTTGCGTTATCACTATTTTACTGTACCATGGAACGTATTTCGATTTTCTACTTGTGCTTGCATCAATTTTTGGCATCCTCATGGAGGATATCATGATCGATTTGCCCATCAGCCCAACCTTGTTGCGTGTTGTACGCGTCTTTCGCATCGTCGTATACTGCGTCTCATTAAAGCGGCCAAGGTATACGTAAACTATTGTTCGCTTTAGTTGTCTCACTGCCGGCGCTATTTAATATTGGCGCATTATTGGGATTGATCACCTTCATCTATGCCATATTAGGCATGTCATTATTTGGTCATGTTAAGCTTCAGGGCGCCTTAGATGACATGGTGAACTTTCAGACATTTGGACGCAGCATGCAGCTGTTGTTTCGTTTAATGACCTCCGCTGGTTGGAATGATGTGCTGGAATCACTAATGATTCAACCACCCGATTGTGATCCCTTCTTCAACAAACAAACAAATGGAGACTGCGGCCATCCCCTATTGGCCATCACATATTTTACTAGTTTCATTATAATCAGTTTATATGATTGTGATTAAACATGTACATTGCTATTATTTTGGAGAATTTCAATCAGGCACATCAAGAGGAAGAAATCGGTATAGTTGAAGACGATTTGGAGATGTTCTACATCAGATGGTCCCAAGTTAGTATTCATATTTTTCAATATATGCATATTTTAATTTAAATATTTGTTGCTCTCAAATATAATTCAATATACTTTCCGTTTTTCATTACAGATACGACCCACACGCTACACAATTTATACACTTCGGTCAACTTTCGGATTTCATTGCCTCGCTCGATCCACCGCTTGGCATTTCGAAACCCACACTGTAGCGTTGGTCTCATTCAATTTGCCTATATCGAGAGGTAATAAAATTCATTGCCTTGATATTTTACATGCTCTGGTCAAACATGTGTTGGGGTCATGTTGAGAGACGGACAACTTCAAGCAATTGCAAGAACAAATGGATGTAAAATTCAAGAAACAATTTCCCACACGTAAAGAGTTGGAAATTGTTTCATCGACACGTATTTGAAGCGTCAGGAGAAGGCAGCTAAAACTATACAGAATGCATGGCGTGAATATCAGCGGTTAGTTAATATAGTAAAATAATGAATGTCGATGCTGCTTTTAATATTAATAATACCATGAACGAAAAGTTAAAATGCGGCCTAAATCTTCTATATCGCGCCTTTATTTGATTTTCTATTTGTATTACTTTTCGACTTAAGATAACGATACCCCTATTTCGGGTTAATCACAATACTTTCGAATATATTTACTCTGTTTCTAGATGAAGAAGGAAAAAGAACGTTCCAACTCTGGTGATAGCATGACTCAAACATCCAGTCCCGGTGGATGGCAGTCCAAACTGTCTGCGCTAAATTTCTTTCATCTTCAAGTACTTATACAAAGCATACTTCTAGTATAGCAACAAATACCACAAGTTCAACTCGTCCCCTAGGTCAGTCGTCGTGGCACACAATGTTCCAGTCGTGCATCCTCACGCAAATCTTCACGTGCCTCTGATGCTTCAGATCTTAGCGAATTGGCTGGACCTTGGCTTATTTGCCTTTAATGTTGGTATCTGGCGCTGACGATGTCGTGAAGGATATCAAACAGCAAAGTGATGAACTTGGCAAGCGGTACTAATAATTTTAATAAATTTTATTAAAAAATTATTTTTTTTTCTAAACGATTGGTGCCTTGAACAAAGTTATTTTCAATTAATCCAGTTTTCTTTGCAATTTTTGACGAAACCATATACAATATATATACAAAGTTACATACTCTTTATATAAACATATTAGCTACACAATTACTTATCACCATGCAGCAGTTTTTTGTTAAATTATCAATCAATTGTTAATTTGTATTATCTTAAGTCCTATTTCTAGAATGCCGTCTTGTATCTCCCTAACATATGAGTCATTGCTCGCAGATTTGGTCTCAAACGTTTTACAAAGTGGCTCACAATCAAGTGATTTAGATTTATTATCGAATTGCATGATTGTGCAAGAGGTAATTGTAGGCAGTAGATAGTGTAATTAAGACGTAGATTAGTCAACAAATATTTGGACAATATTTAAATTATCTACATATCAACATAAACACATTCATAGTATATTGCGCAATTTGTGCAAACCTTGCATAAATCGTATCACTCGCATTAATATTTCAAAGATTTATTCATTTGCAGTGTAAATTATGTAAAGTATGTAAGAGCATAGTGCTTACAATTGAAAAAATTAAACTTTTTATACTCAGTGGTGATAGCATTTAGGAGGTTTATTATTTGTCAATATAATTAATTATTGTAGTTTGCAACGGCATAAAGAAGGAAAAACATTACACACATGGTTTTTAAATATCGCATGAAAGTTTCCCAGTGTAAATTAAACGGGTTAAATTTCTTCGGCGGCCGCCGTGGTGTGATGGTAGCGTGCTCCGCCATCCACACCGAAGAACCTGGGTTTACGTCCCGGGCAAAGCAACATCAAAATTTTAGAAACACGTTTTTTTCAATTAGAAGAAAATTTTCCTATCGGGGTCGCCCCTCGGCAGTGTTTGGCAACCACTCCGAGTATATTTTCTGCCATGAAAAGCTCTCAGGGAAAACTTATCTGCCTTGCATAAAGCATGTAGGTTCCGTCCCGCCAATTTGTTGGAAAAATCAAGAGGAGCACGACTCAAATTCGAAGAGAAGCTCGGCCTAATATCTCTTCGAGGTTATCGCGCCTTACATTTTTTTATTTAAATTTCTTCGGATGTAAATCGCACCAAGTATAATTTTTTTTTGGAACACACTGTGCAACAGTACTTTTTCGTTAGCGTAATGTGCAAATGTGCTAAGTCACTTTTTTATGAATTTTACAGGAAACGAAAAAAACTGAATAATTTTTGAAATAACCTTTTTTTCAAACTGTGAACGAGGATACCTTAGTTGCAATACTTTTGAGTGTAGAAGCTTTGAAAAAGATAAATAAAAATCATGTATGCTAACCCAGCAGCTATTTTATGACTTAGCACAATTTCCTGACTCAAAACAAATTTTTTCTCCTGACTTAGCACTTTTTACTCAATATGTTCCCCATCAGTCCTCAACTTTAATGATTGAAATATAACACTAAAACTATATATTTCACAAAAAATACTATTTATTTGTGAAACTATTTCTAACTATTGGCGGCCACCGTGGTGTGATGGTAGCGTGCTTCGCCTACCACACCGAATGCTCTGGGTTCACACCCCCGGGCAAACAACATCAAAATTTAAGAAATAAGGTTTTTCAATTAGAAGAAAATTTTTCTAAGCGGGGTCGCCCCTCGGCAGTGTTTGGCAAGCACTCCGAGTGTATTTCTCTGCCATAAAAAGCTCTCAGTGAAAACTCATCTGCCTCGCAGATGCCGTTCGGAGTCGGCATAAAACAGTAGGTCTCGTCCCTCCAATTTGTAGGAAAAATTAGAAAGGAGCACGACGTAAATTGTAAGAGAAGCTCGAATTAAAATCTGTTCGGAGGTTATCGCGCCTTGCATTTATTTATTTATTTTATTCCAGCGGTTCTGATCTGGACTCTTTTGCCGGATGGTTCGCAGACAATAACTTATTTTTAAATTCAAACAAATGCTGTGTTGTGTCGTATTCCATAAAGACAACTGCCACATACTTTATCTACAAACTAAATGCTAAATCTCTTAATCGCTGTCAAGAGAGTAAAGACTTGGTTGTAATTTTTGACTCCAAACTCTCTTTCTAGTCACATTGATTTCGTTGTTTCAAAATTTGTTGCAATGGTTGGGTTCAGTAGACGTAACACCAGTGACTTTAAGGACCCTATGACGTTGAAGGCACTTTATATATCCTTGATCAGAAGTGGTATTGAATATTGCTCAATAATATGGAATCCTTTCTATGAATCTAACTCCTATAAAATTGGGAAAGTTCCAAATTTTTACAAAATTGCTTTACTATGCTTCACTGGCCAGACGGCCTCCCATCATATACCATCAGTCGCAAATTGCTTGGTCTTCAGGCTTTGCATGACAGAAGAACTTTTATCTCACTCATGCTTGCCTATAATGTAATAAACTTTAGCACGAATTGCTCTGATTTATCTAATTTGTTCATTCCATATATTCCCTGCGTGATATTTCGGCATAATAGATTATTTATAGAAATAACTCATAAAACGAATTATGCTATGAATGAACCTATAGCTAGGACTATAAATCTAGCAAATCGATTCAGTAGTGTTATTAATTTTAATAACAGCTTATATAAGTTTAACCTTGTTTTCTATTTTTAACTAGTCTGTAAGAAAGCATGTAGTTATCGACATGTAAGAATTGAAGTAGATCATAGTCAGCGCAAAGCATTTATCATACACCAAAGGCATGTATCAATTGGGTAAATCCAATTTCAAGGGGTTGCCAGCACAATATATAGCTTCATCCAACCCAATTTTTAACTCACCGAGGCTCTGGCGACCCCAAGTTCCTCATGGTGGGGAGGGCGGGATGGCCTAGAAGGTTTAATGTAGTCATATTAATCGTTTCCGAGATGGTGGAGCTAGTAGTACCTTAATAGTGCTTTGTTACCGGAACGTACCGGATCTATATCCGGCAAAGCCATCAACATCGGTAACACTCCCAAAGCCTTCGGGGAGTGTCTTTATCGTTAATACAACAACAACAACAAAGCATTTACTTTTGGACTGAATGAATTAAATAAATAATAAAATGCGCGCAGAAAGAAATGACTGATATCATTTACAGGTTGACTTAGCACATTTTTTTAACAGCTGACGACTTAGCACATTTACACATCATTGCCCACACCACGTAAAAATGAAAAATTTAAATATGTGATCGATGTATTTTGAATTTAGTTTTAAAACTGCATTAAAATACAATTTTTTAAAAAAGTGACTTAGCACATTTTCACATTAAGCTAACGATATGTCAAATATTTCACTAAACCTCCAATACCGTCACAAGACCCTTTGCCATGTCCTGCTACAAAATCACTGTAATTCTGAAAATAACAACAAATGAATGTTTTCAATAATAATGAGATATTTTAATTAATTTTAAGCATTTGGCATTGATCGCCTTGTATGCTGATATGTATTGCATCAATAAATGGGGGAAAATGTTTAATATTCAAATTCATATCTCGAAAACAACAAGTTTCGGCTAATAGGCATTTAGCCAAGTTGAAATATGAACTGTTCACTCATAAGAAACGTTTAAGCAAAAAAAAGATTACGTTTTTTGAGAAATTAATTTTTGAAAAAAGTCAAAATGTTTACTAAATACTAAACAAAAAATTGTTTTTAAACTATATGCTATTGTTTATAAAGTTATATAAAAGTAAATATAATAACGAAAATTTCAAAGAAAAAATCATGATAATCGGTTAATTTTTTACAAAGTTATTGACAGTTGAAAAATAGGTGATAAAACTATCGATTGAATTTTATCGAATTCAATTGCCGATAAATCCGAAAAAAATTGTTTGAGGCAAAAAAAACACGTATTTCATTATTTTGACCAAAGAACAACATATTAAAATTTCATCGAAATCAAGAATCATGTCCTGCGCTGACCGAGTGTCTTGAAATGGAATGAGCCTGTATATATAAAATTTATTACTTTTTCGGTAGTAGGGCAGTTTAGGGGCTCCACCCTAAGTTGGGCCAAGATTTTTAAGTTAGGTATCAAAGACGCGTATTAATCTCGAACAATAATCCGAAAAGGAAATTGTATCTCTGTCCGGAGATATTTGCAGTTGAAGTTGGCGATTTGCATATGGTTGTTGTTGTGTTCGTACCCACAAAAAAATTGTGCATCACCGTGGCGGTAGCCACGGTTATACCACACACCCGGACTTGGCATGGCGTAGCCCAGGGTTATTTTTTTAAGCGCGGCCGAAGGCCGCCAACGCAGAAAAGTGTTCTGCGCAAAATACTATGATCGTTCGAAGTACCCGCGGGCTCGGTTTTTTCGTTAATATCTTTTGAACGGGTAAAAGTTAACTTCCGCTTTCGGATTATTGATCTAGGCGTGAATACGCGTCTTTTGATCCTCACTCAAAAAAAAGGACCATTTTAGGTGGGGCCCCTAAAACTGCACAATTACCACTTTTTCTTATCAAAGAATCATCTATCTAAATCTTACAAGTAGGATTATTATAAATTTATTTTTACCTGTATTGTTAGTTTTTTTCACTTTTCTCAAAAGGTTGATTTTGAGTTATACCGTTATTCCACACATCCCCTCAATTTCAACTCTATATGATAGACCGAGATGATATAGTAATATCTTAAAACAGTTTGGTATTATTTAGTCGAATTTCTATGCAATGATCATTTTAAATTTCCAATATTTTGCTTGATTGATTATGAATACGCAGAAAAGAATCATAAAATATTTATCGAATGAAAATATGAAATTAGACCATATTCGCATAGTTAACTTTTTCAAGGAATAGTTTTTGTAGTATATGTCGCCCGTTTTCTGGTAAACAGATGTAAACATAAATTTTAGTTTTTCAAGATTTTAAGATACCTCACAAGAGTCGACTGGTGAGACTATGTTCACATGTATAGCAGAGCTCCTAGAGGCAAAGATGATCAGGCCAGTAGTGAATTCACTAACTTATAACGGTGCGATTTGTCGATATTTTAATTAACGATTTTGTCGCTTGACTTATCGATTGTACTATTCACTACTTTGTTTTAAAGACTCGCAATAAATGGCATTTCGTTTTAATAGTAGAAAGGTGGCAGCACAGCTTAACGAAACCTAAAAAATGCGAAAGCACGAAAGGATGCCAAAATAAATAAATTCTGTATATTAACTGCTTTAAAAGTAATTATTGTGCAAGTTTTTTACATATTGTAAATGTGGTATTAATTTCTTTTTTTCTCTGTTGATATCGCAGTTATTCTTGTACTCCTTAATTGACCATCAAGTTGAGAAATAATATCATGAGCCAAGTCTGGGGTTAGCCGGTACAGCTTTCGAAACTCCGTTGCATTCAAGTGGAATGGGTTATCTACTTCTCTAAGAAGGTGTCTGTCCACTGGCGATGGACTTAGTAATTCTTCATCTTGTGATAAAACGTACGCCAAGTACTCAAAAGCAAATTTGATTTATAAAGCAGCTTTTCGTGTTTGAAAGTATTTAATTAAAGTTCCGATTTTCTTTTTAACTAAAATTGGCAGAAATGTTAATTTCGTGATTTATAACGCAGCCGATTTACTTGCCGTTTATTTAACATACAGCTTATCGTCGATAAGAATATCGATACAAAATAGTTACTAAATAACAAAATCGCTACAGTTATCGATTCGCAAATAAAGCGATGGCAATGTGTTTAAAAAAGTTAGTGGATTCCACTACAGAGGTAATAAAGTTGTATGAAAAATTAACTTTTTTGCGTTTTCGCGATGTAATTAAAATTTTGAATTACATCTGTTTACAACAAAACGGGCGTTATAGTCTTTTTTGGCTCCTTTTTTATAAACTTCGTATAGAGTGCCATTTTAGGAGACGCTAGAGGATTGAAATGTTCTAATAGAGAGGGTATCGATTAAAATCTTTGCGTAAAGACTTTCGCTAGTATGTTATGTTAGGCTTTAAGCTTTTTGAAGTCGTGACCCATCACGACTTACGAAATTTTATTTAGTCAATTAAAGATCCAGTACAAGATTACTCAAATTCTCAACACTTCGTTCGTTATGGTATGGGACTGTTTTGCCAAAAAGGAGGACGAAATTGTTTGGCTTTAATTTTCATTGAGACACAGAACTAATTCTTGGTTTGTCCTTCGGTCGAAATAAATGACATCAAAAACTGTTTCAAACTTACCCGCTGGTCATTTGGTGTCAAATGCGTTTCCATTATGTCGTCGATAAAAAGTGTGAGGTCAAAACCCAAGCTGAGTTTTTGTGTTCATTTATTACACAACCCGTTTAATATTGACTGTTGTTTCACAGGCTCCTTCAGGCGTTATTTATTGTTTGGACGTTAGTTGGCAAAGAAAATAAATTGCATTTTAGTAAATTAAACTTCTATGTCAAATTAGCGAAATTTCTTAGCATTATCGTTTTTACTTATTGGTAATTTAATTGTCCTTTTAGCATCAAAACGTACGGCAAACGTATTTGACGATGTATGACAAGCTATGTTCATTGATATGACAAGTTTGTCCTAGTGAAACACCAAACATTCGTATTGTCGCATAACTGACCGGAATCGATAAAGCAGTGAGCGGTTTTGTTAAGTATTCATGGAAAAGTTTTATGTTGTTCATACCGTTTCATATAAACTGTCGATTATCCATTACTTCTATTCTGCTTCCTGAATGAATATACATACATACCTGTTGGAAATCGTGCGGAGCGTTAATGGTTTAATGAACGAACTGGTGCTAATCGAATGCGCTGTCATATATGTATGTATTTGAATAAGCCAACCAAAGGCCGCGACTATTTCAGAAAGGTCTGCAGAGGAGGCAAATTCGCCATTTCGTGGGAATTACCATGTTAAAAGTGTCAGTTGACATGCACTACCGGTGGACAAATTAGTACTAGTGCCGTCTCTTATGCAATAGTTCTACGCTAGTTCGGTACTAGTGCAATTCGCTGCAAAAGCCTCCAAGTGTATTTTTCAGAGAAGCTTTTTAACTCACCACTGGGTATGTAATGTTCGGTTTCACCCGAACTAAATCATTCGTTGCACTCGTTTGATTTTCATGTCAAACGTTCTTCATATTGTAATGTAAATTACTCGCTCTCTATCAAAAGCATTCATACATCTTAGTTATGTGCGTATGCAATACAAACCTAGTCCTAATGTGAAATGTCGACATGAACTTTCATTGTTTGATTAACCCTCAAACCAGCAAACTTTAATAATGATCGGAAACGGCTGGGAATTTTTTTCTAGCTTAATTAGGACATAACAAACTTAATTCCGTCAACAAAAAGTCATATGTCGTTTCGTTTGTCTGCCATGTGAGAAATAAGAAACAGTGCCTCCAGGCACTCTTGTCGGTTAGAGCAAAACAAATTAACACTTTACAATTTTTAGTAAGGAACAATATTTTATTTAAATAAGTTTTAATAAACAATGAATAATAACACAAATATATTATTTCTTTGCATGATATTCCCCGAACAATTTTTCGTGACGGAGCAGCATAAAAGTAAATTACATACTTCGCAGACACATTGAGTTTGGGAGTTTTTACAAAAGTTTACACCATTTTTTACCATCTTTTTTCTCAAGCCATTTCGGAAGATGGGTATTACCGTTGAAGCGAACATCATCAACAGGATAGTGCAGCTTTTCTGTCTACACTCAGAGAATCAGGTAAAGTAGTTGGTTGGCTTGTTGAAGATGGACGACCCGCCTAACGCTTTTGATTGTAGCTCACAAGAGCAGCAGCGATTTGTTCTCTGAATTTAGACAGCTGTAAAATCTTTTCTCCTTCGTCAGAAATATTACTGGAATCATTTTATCTTCTCTATATTTATTCGCTTATAAAGAAGGTACAGCGTTCGTTGCAGCCATATCAATAAAATGATAAAAAGGCGCGTCATTACATCACGTGTCTTGGCTCTCACGTGATATCGTCCCATCAAAGCATCCATAAAGTCGACGCCTCCCATATGTCTGTTGTATTCCCTAATTATTTGTGGGCAATCGACTTCAATGTTTTGCTTCTTCTTCCTGTCATATCGTTTAGCCTTAGCTACTTGCTCATTCGGATTGCTTCGATCGAATGGCTCAACTCCTACATAAGTCGAAGCCAGCCTGACCGCTTGATTGTCCTTCCACAGAACAGTACTAATATCGATTCCATATGCAGAGCTCACGTACTCTGTTGAAAACCCACGCTTTTTCTTTGCTATAGCACTGTCCGTGGCAATTTGCAATTTGGGATGCGATTCACTCGAATTGTGCCAAGACCAAATATGCCACGAGCTCGCAATAAACCACAGAGGTAACGACGTATAGAAATTGGCGAAGTAAATTATATGGTACATGAAGTCATTCACAGTTTGGGATAAGCGAACTACAACATTTGCTGAGCTGCCTAGATCGGGACAATTTGGTAGAATAATATTGTCTCCTGCGCCATTGTAGATTTCAAACCTATATGCGTAACTATACGAATCGCATACTACGAACAATTTGACACCCCAATTGTGGGGTTTGTTTGGCATATATTGTCTTAGATGATATAATCTTTTTATAGCTTCAAATCGTTTCAATGGCATTGTTTTGCGAATGGGTTCGAAAGGGTTCTTTCCCCAATAGCTTTCTAAATTCGGGTATCGATATATTGACATATATAAATGAATTCCGATGTATTGACATATTTCATCGGCATTCACATTGAATTTTGAGTTGATGTCCCCACTTAGAGCACACCGGTTAGTCTCCTGAACAATCATATCAATTATTTCTTTAGAAAAAAATAGAGATATAATTGTCAGGTAAACGTGTGGATGTACGGAATGCGACCTCATTTACATGAAGTTTAAGAGCTGTATTGCGCCACATCAACTTGCTAAACTCAGCGGAATCTTTGGAAATTGATTTAGTGTCTGAAATAACGGTAAAATAAATATAAAGCAAGATCGCCATGGGCAAAGATGGGGGAGATATACTTACTTCCTACAAAACCACCATTGGTTGGCACTACGACTGGACCGGTGTCTTCTGGTCTTGATAACGGCGAACGAGCTCTCTTCCTTTGAATGGAGTTGAAGTCAATGCCGTGTAGGTTGCTGTAATCGCATCTGCTGATGGAATGTCAGCTTCATCGGCAGTAGCAGTATCTCTGACTGTAGATGTTGTAAGTGAGTAATTAACTGCTTCGTTGAAAAAATTTGCACTCGTATCCATACCTCGAAGGCATTGGGATATCAAGTGTTCGTCCTCTGGACTTATTTCCTCTGGCTCGTGGTTCAGAGAACCAGAGTCTATTGCACTGTTTGAGTCTTCTTCATCACTTGTCACTACCGATTCCATGATTTCATGGATTTCTTCGTCTGATAACTTCGAAAATTTCACACGCGACATCGTACAGCGGTTTAAAAACAGTATATTTGTATTCACTTTATGAAAACAAGTTATGAAATAAAAGTAAACCCGACTATATAGAGCACTTTTTAATAAAATCAATGTGTAGAAAAGTTCGCGCTGAACGACAACAGTGCCCTGAGGCACCCTTTAGTTTTTGCACTGTCGGGCAGAAAATTCCACTAATTTTAAAACTTTAGATATTAAATCAGCAAGTTAATGAGCACAGCTTTACGAAAAAAAATTATCAAGCTCCGCGCACTTCTCAAAAATAAAATGTTTTGATATTGAAAATAATAAATTTCTTTATCCAAAAAAACGACCGTTTTCTCCACCTGTTGCACAAAACTGAGTATAGAAGACAAACCCTCCACCCGATATTATTTTAATTTGAGAAACAATTTCACTAGAAATATGGGCGAAAGAGTTAAATTCATTTTCTTAAGAAAAAATATTTTTTTCACACGGAAATCTTGATATTTGTGATGCATGCCCTGAGGCACTCTTACTGGTTAGAGGGTTAAGTCTAATTTTCAAAAGTAAATGCTCATTCCTTGTGAAGTTGATAAATTGTATTATTAACTTATGTAACAAAAATTTGCAATTATTTCAGTTCATAATAAAAATCATAAATCAAACGTAAACAAATTCGATGAATACAATTTGTAAGTAGTGGCTAAACTATTTTTAAATAAAAATGTATTTATTTTTTTTTAACATTTTTTTAATTCTAACTTTTGAACAGAACTAGGTCGATGTGATTCCTTTAACAGTTTCTGAGAGTTGTGAATAGCAGGGAAAGTAACCATTTAAATTTTTAGTATAAAAACCGCTTTTTCAATTTTTTTAGTTTTAGTTTGGAAATTTTTCGAATTTCTTACTTTGTTCGACAAATATTCGAAATATAACTATTGGTTTAGGATCAGAAGAAAACACTCCAAAAATAACAGTTTTTTATGAGTGAAATAAATATAAACATTTAAAAAATTTAATTGCAATTGCATTGTAATCGCATATACCCAGATCTGTTAAAAAAAATAGGTATTTCAGTTTATTTTAGTGCTGTAACATAAATTATAACAAATTAGCTAATTACGCTTGTAGTGAAAGACAATAATTACAAAAAAGAAATCTAAAACTTCACTTGCATATTAGAGTTAGTTAGTTATGTTATAACTAATTGAAAAGAAGAAAAAAAACTTTAGCAATCCCTTAACCCTTTCAATACCTTCCATACATTTGCAAAATATCTTCTTACAAGCTGCCCGAAATCTTTCTTCACGCCTCCAACACACCAACTCATGCATCAGCAAATGTCAAGCATAGATTAATTTTTCAACACAAATACATGCATTTCAATTTAAAAAAATATACATACATACATACGCATGTACCTAATTAGAAAATACAATTTCCAGTGCTGAGCCACACATATGCACATGCATATATGAAAAATTAAATAACGGTCAACATGAAAGTGGGACGAATTTATTTTTTTGTGCTCAACGATCTTCAAAATGAATTTTCGTAACTTTTAAAATTTGGAAAATTCATTTTGAATATTGTTAGGCGCAAAGAACAGGCAACGAGTTAAAAAGGAATGTGATAAAGTGATGGAACAATAAATGTTAATACATTGAAATAGTTAAAGTTTATTGTGTGAGTATTTCCGATTTAAAAATTATCCGTATTTTATTTCTTATTGATTTATACTTTTTTAAAATCTGCTGTATTGTATTATTTCATACAGAGTTGGACAAAAAAGAATAAAATATAAATAATTTTTTCTCGATTATTTACGATACATATAATTTGTTATTTCAGGAAATTTTATTTGAATGAGGAATAAATAAGTTTGTTCTTTATTCTAATAATAAATAAACGCGAAAAGAAACTCTTAACATACAAAATATTTTTTTGTTACATTATTAAAGGCACAAACCATGATTTTGAAAAAAAAACATGATTAAATTACTAGACTTGTTCTTTAATGTCAACAGATCTTTGACCCTCCCAAATTTAAAAATCAAAACGGGTTGCTTTTACGAAGTAAGGTAAGCGGGGAATAATTCAAGCCCCTTTACCGCAGTAGAAAAGTACCTTAAATAGTGTATTAGTAATGATAGAATTTTGGAAATATCAACAAGTTTTAGGGAAATTATTTGTCTATTACCCAATATTTAGTGAAGTGATAGAGTTTTATTGCTTTTTTCATTATTTCAGAACTTGTTTGGAGGTCGCCGTACTTTAGAATTTTATTCAAAGACACACTATCTCAGAATTTGTTTCAAAACCGCTCTATCTGAGCATGAATTCAAAACTTTTTGACATGATAGGGCGATTTCGAACTGGAACACGATATAGGATGATACTCCACTTTGCAGTCGACAAGATCTAACAAAAAAACTATAAAAATTACTCAATTTCTTAGAACTTGAAATTGAGGCTTTGACTCTACAGAAGGGTTGAGCTACCTACGCAGGGAGTGTACTAACCTATTTATTTTGATACTTTGAGTTTTCATGGAATCATTTCGGATTAACCGTTACCTTGGAATATTCGGAATATGTTAGTGTGATGATACTATCTCATGCGGTCCGAATATACGAAACATAAATTTAATATTCCAAATATAAAACGATTCCAAAAATACTTAAATAGAGACGAATGTTCATACGCAATAAATAAGTTAACAGCTAAATACATAAGTACAATATTTCGTTATGGTATACCTAATATTTACTGTTGGCATTTTTACATGAGTCATTTCTAGTCGAGTTTTTGACGTTCAATCATGAATTTAAATTTGATTTAGGTTTCGTGTCCGACCACCTCGGGAACGCTAATATGATCACTTTGAAACTTCTTGTCCATTCCGTCCCCACCCCTTGGTTCCATGAGGACCTTGGGGTCGCCAGAGCCTCGGTTGCTAAGTGTGTGTGTGATACATTCATATTTGTTACAGGATTCCCCTCGCGTAGGGTTAGGTTGATAATTGGGTTGCGGAAGGTGTGAAGCTTTAAAACTTTGAATTGCGCCTATTAACCCCTTATATCTCCACTAATTAATGTAAATTCGATTTGGGAGCAAGATGGCAGCAATTGTCAAAAATTTTGTAAGCCGAGCAAACGTCTTGTGATTGAATCATGTTCTCAATCGGAAAATTATTCAAAAATAAATTATCTTCAAAAATGAATAAATTAACTTTGAATAATTTTTTAAGGTACATTTTCATTCCAATAATTGTCTAAACAAAATTTTATTCGGACATTGCCCAACCCGGATTTTAATGTCCTTAGACTTCCTCATTATATGTAAATGGGCGTGAAATTGATCGCCGGATTCCGTGTGACGAATATTGTTGTCTAGCGACGTTGAGTGAGATTGGTTGTTTGCGAGTAGAAGAGCAGCATGCCTGTGTGTAGGAGTAACTTTTTACAAAGCATACTTATAGGCCGAAAGAATTCAAAGTTATTACTAATTTTATTTATTTTGTTGGGATAGGGAAATTATACCGATATACAAAGTTAACGAATGGTTGAAACGATCGCAACCATATGAGATTACACGATGTTCTCAAAGTTCACATGCAAATGTCTAGACCCCCAAAATCGCGATCCATCACAGGTCTGTCATCATAAACTTGTTAAATCACCAATTTTTTAATCCATCAGAGGTCTGCTATCATTGTTTCTTTACTGTTGTAATTGGTTAAAGTTGCCGGTATTTTTCATATCAAACAGAACTGTAATAGGTATCTTTTGTTTGTGATCGATATGTGATCATCACGTACAAGTAATTTTACCTGCAGGGTTCTACGAAGTCCTCCTAGTTGTTTGTTAATACAATCTAACTTTTATTTTCTACACCTTTTAAAGACTTTAATGAGAATAAGCAAGTTTTTTATTTGCATCTCTTACGTTTTACCTGAACCCTTTTCCTACCGACCTTTAAATATCTGTGTAACATACATAAGGATAATTTCCCCAGGTAGCTATAATACCCAACTTGCCAACAAACAAACAAAAATTTAAAAAACCGAGTGTCCTTAGAAAATATAATATATCCTGGCATTATATATCCTACTGCTTTTTCTTACTAGCCGTTGATTCGGGACGATTTGAACACCAATGGCATAACATGTCTTATTTTTGTGGCCTAAGCCATAACAATGGCACTGCGCATTAAAAGTTGCAAAAAAATAACTGTAAAAATATATATCATTGAACAAACGTAAAACAGGTGATAGTGACAAGAATTGCATTTTGCTGATTTTTTTTTAATTTCTATTGGGATACATGATCCCCATTGTAGTGAAAGATTTGAAAGCTGTTGAACCAAGTTTAAAACTTGAGCCAATTTCTTAACCTCCGGTTAGCTTTAACAGGTAGCTTATTTGTCAGTTCACCGAATGATTTCTGTCAAATAATCCGCGGCTCCGTATTAAGTGGAGGTTGAGAAAACGGGATTAGCTGAAACTATTATGAGAAAGTTTTCCGAAAATATAAATATTTACAAGATCAATTATGAGGACTTGAAACTTTAAGTTGCTGTATATTTTTACAGGGTAGTAATAACTATTATATAACTAACTATGAACACCTACTATAATCTTCAGCTACTATAACCAATGGCTTTCGTCAAAAATTTGCAAAATTTCAAACATTTTCTTAAAAAATGCACCGATCGAATGCGACCAAGCAATAATAAACAAAAGCCTAAAACGAAATTTTTATTAATAAAATATCACTTAAATTTATTTATTTTTCATACTTATTGCTTCATAAATTTGCCACACACGCAATCGTACAACGCCAATTGTAAAAAAATATATATATATATATATGTATGTCACAACAACAACAACTACTACTACCACAACATCAACAAAAACATAATGTATAACAAAAAAAAGCGGTAGCATTTTTATGGAAGCGCCTCGAGCTAATCGTCGTCGAAGCTTTTATAATTTCTTTTTACGTCATCAGGATGCTGTCGATGATAGCTTAACTTCGCCATCAGTACATAGAAAAAGTAATTATTTGAAACTTGAAAAAAAAATTAAATAAAAATTAAATACTAATAAAAACACACAGAAATTGAAATCATTCTAACGCAATAAGGCCCTTACACAAATTCCAATCAAAAATTTTCAAAGCACAAACCACTTGAAATATCTGTTACTTTTATGTCAAACATTAGGGTGGAGCGAAACGAAAGTAAATTGTAGGTTCAAAATAAAACTTGTAAATTTTTCTAAGTCTAAGTCTAAGCCTGTAAGAGAAAATTAGCTCTACCACCAAATGGAGTTTTTTTATTTCGCTCGAAAAATAAAAAATGCTTAACATATCGTCCCAACAAAATAAAATACCCAAAAAGTAATACGTTAGCTTAATGTGAAAATGTGCTAAGTCAACTTTTACCAATTTTACGGGAGACGAAAAAAAAGGAATAATTTTTGAAACAACCTTTTTTTCAAAACTGTGAATACTACAGTACTTTTCAGTGTAGAAGCTTAAGATAAATAAAAATCATCATGCAGCTATTTTATGACTTAGCACAATTTCCGAACTCAAAACAAATTTTTTCTCCTGACTTAGCACTTTTTACTCAATATGTTTCCCCATCACTCCTCGCCTTTAATGATTGAAATATAACACTAAAACTATATATTTCACAAAAAATACCATTTCTTCGTCAAGCTATTTCTAACGGTTCTGATCTAGACGCTTTTGCCTTTGCGTAGGCAATAATTTATTTTTAAATTCAAACAAATGCTGTGTTGTGCCTTATTCCAAAAAGACAACTGCCACATACTTTAATTACAAACTAAATGCTAAATCTCTTAATCTTTGTCAAGAGAGTAAAGACTTGGGTGTAATTTTTGACTCCAAACTCTCTTTTTCTAGTCACATTGACTTCATTGTTTCAAAATTTGTTGCAATGGTTAGGTTCAGTAGACGTAACACCATTGACTTTAAGGACCCTATGACGTTGAAGGCACTTTATATATCCTTAGTCAGAAGTGGTGTTGAATATTGCTCAATAATATGGAATCCTTTCTATGAATCTAACTCCCATAAAATTGTGAAAGTTCCAAAAATTTTTACAAAATTGCTTTACGCTTCACTGGCCAGACGGCCTCCCATCATATACCAGCAGGCACAAATAGCTTGGTCTTCAGGCTTTGCATGACAGAAGAACTTTTATCGCACTCATGCTTGCCTATAATGTAATAAACTTTAGCACGAATTGCTCTGATTTATCTAATTTGTTCATTCCATATATTCCACTGCGTGATCTTCGGCATAATAGATTATTTATCGAAATAGCTCATAAAACGAATTATGCTATGAATGTACCTATAGCTAGGACTATAAATCTAGCAAATCGATTCAGTAGTGTTATTAATTTTAATAACAGCTTATATAAGTTTAAGCTTGTTTTCTATTTTTAACTAGGCTGTAAGAAAGCATCTAGTTATCGACATGTAAGAATTGAAGTAGATCATAGTCAGCGCAAAGCATTTATCATACACCAAAGGCATGTATCAATTGGGTAAATCCAACTTCAAGGGGTTGCCAGCACAATATATAGCTTCTCCAACCCAATTTTCAACTCACCTAACCGTGGCGAATCCTGTTTCATTGACAGTCGATGCTCTGGCGACCCCAAGTTCCTTATGGAACTAGGGGGTGGGGAGGGCGGGATGGACTAGAAGGTTTAATGTAGACATATAAATCGTTTCCGAGATGGTGGAGCTAGTAGTACCTTAATAGTGCTTTGTTACCGGAATGTACCGGATCTATATCCGGCAAAGGGCCATCAACATCGGTAACACTCCCCTTCGGGGAGTGTCTTTATCGTTAATACAACAACAGCAACAAAGCATTTACTTTTAAACTGAAAGAATTAAATAAATAAATAAAAAGCGCGCAGAAAGAAATGAAATGAAATTTTTTTTGTGATCGATGTATTTTGAATCCAGTTTTAAAACTGCATTAAAATAAAATTTTTCAAAAAAAGTGACTTAGCACATTTTCACATTAAGTTAACGAATAGCTATTTTGGTTTTCGGTGTTCGTGTTCACAATTTTTGTGTTTAGCTCCATCCTAATACATACTTAAATACACATGCATACATTTATGTTTCAAAATATATCTCTTTTGATATCGTTGTTGTAAATATATAGTATATCTGTATGTATTTTTCTATCTAAAAGTGAACTTAATAGCAACTTTCTTTTCATGAGTCATGGCCATGCCCCCATATCCCATTATAGATTGTAGATGAAAATAATAACCTTTTTTGTTTATTGACGTAATAAAATTACAAATTAACCTCACAGTCATTTGTAAATAACTTACACATTTATAATTACTTTTAAGTCTGTGTGGGTTTACTCTTATTTTGTGTATGTATGCGCATGTGCCCAATAAATGTTTCAGTACAATGTTAATTGGAAAAGCATACGAGAACTCCTCTTCTATTCAAATATCAATGGTTAGTTCTCAAATGCATCTCAAACAACCTTTGATATAATCAAACTTAAAGACACATTTTGCTACTCAAATTGAGAAATTTAATATGTTCCAACGCATTTGAAACATGAGCGGAACGAAAAAGGATCGAAATGATTATCTAAAATGCTTTTCAACTTGTACTCAAGTTGAAAAGTAAAGTTTGATAGATGAAAATCAAATTTCTCTAACATTTGGGAATTCTTCCAAATCAAAGTGTACCAGAACGGAGTGGAGTTGAAATAATTTTTTCAAATACTTCTACACCTCTACTCAAGTTAAAAATAAACGTTTCAGAAAATGTTAGGCCTGAAATAATAACCAATAATGCTCAAACTTTTGACAATTTTGTATTCTGTTATTTATTGGGTGCTCTCTACGATCCTTCTCCATGTGTGTTTGTATGTGAATTTAATTATTAATGTATTTTGTCAACGGTTTTGCATTCCCTTAAGCAATGTATGAATATTTTTCTTCACCCTCCTTCTCACACATACTGCGCAGGCATTTCACCAGCTACAGCAACAACAATTTCCACCACAACCACAGCCACCGATAGACAAATCCAACCGCAAATGCAACAACACCAATTACCTACGCAAATAGCGCCAACGCCAACGCGTAAACGCGCCACAAGTTTTATACGTAAAAAGCCACCGCTTGAAAGAGGTTTGTCAGCACAAAGCGCTTTAAGAGTTAACAAAAATGCTTTTGTCTGTATGTGTGTCGATGGTATTTATTTGAATGTTTGAGCAAATTTGACTTAAAATTGTTTTCTTCATTGATTTTATTTTAGCGGATACATCGACACCGGAAGTGATTGTAACAAAACCATCACCAGAACAACAAATGGGACCGAGTGGCTTGAGACCGGATAATGCCACATTGGTACATGTGTTGGTACATCGTGAGAGTGAGGAGTATAAGGATGAAGTAGGTGATGAGTGTGGTGGTGGCAGTAGGGGTATGCCGGTACTAGTGGGAGTTGGTAAGTTATGTCAACAAGTTTATTTAAAAACTAGGAGACTGTTAAGTCCTTAAAGCTTTAAAGTTTTTGTAGACATTTAAGGTTCAAATTAGAGTTTCTGAAATCTTGATCAATTTATCTCAAATTATTATTTTAACCTTTCAAAGATTTTGAAGTTTAACTTGCTACGCGTTACGAACATGTAGTGAGTTAACAATTTACAAAACTTCATCTCAATAAATCAATCCGTTTTCGAGATATTAGAGGGTATATATAGGAATGACCATAGCAAAGTTAAGTAGCAACCCTAGGTACTTAAAAATATTTATATATGGGCAATTCACAAATTATCCTATTCGCGGTATGTGCTATGCTTTTGTGTTTTATTTTTTTAATGGACGTTGTGGCAGTGCGCTGCCCTCAAGTGGCCCAATGAAACCAGGCTAATCCTGTTCACGCGATCAATTTATATATGTGGGAACGTACCCAAATTACGTGACCTCTTTAGGGGGAGGAGGGTTTCTTTAGGTTTTACACCTGTTGTGAGACTTTGTCACGTAGTCAATAATCTGTAGAAAATCTTGAAATTTTTTTGTGGAATTTATTTCGCGTCAAAAATGTCCATGAAAAATCATCAGAAAAACGTGCACGGTAATGCAGTGGACGACGTGTCTCGCGTGCGACCTCTGTAGGTCCTCTCCAGAAGACCAAAAGAGATCTTATGTATCGTGGAGCAAAGCGCGTAGTGGATAGACATCGAGGCTTTCGACGAGGAAAAAATAATCACGTCTGAGGAAACTCCTGATGCTACTGCTCCCATAATCTACGATGTATCCCAGTGGCTTGATGCTGGAAGCGTATTCGTTAAAGTTGAATTAGATGAAAATAAAAAGACTTTATAAATTAAGTTGTTGTTCGGTTATGTTTTTAAATACATTTTTTCTTCTTAATATTATTAACTTATAATTATATGTATGCACGGACGCGTCGCGTAACGCGGCGGGTGCCGAATTAATAAAAATAAATATAAATCAAATAAATTTTTTTTTAAGTTAGCAAAAAATTATTTAAAATCATACTTATGAACTACTACGTGAAAACTAAACCCTTTAGTGGGAAGAGGTCTTAAAATATACTACCGGTGGTCACCGAGGGGGGATAAAAAGTTTTAGAAAATGGGTCACCTAGTTTGGGTACGTTCCCTATATATAATAACTTTTTTTTGTGTTTTTGTTTTTGCCGAGTCTTTGATGGGCAGCGGTTTGTCAAGCGTCGAGATCTGAGACTGCTCAGCTACAGACGAAATCTCATCAGGCAAGCGTAATGCTTAAAGAGAACAGAAGCAATCGTTTTATACATTAATTATTAAGAGTGGTGAGAACAGTCTTTTTTATAGAAAAAAAGGAGTCCGAGCTATCAAATGTGTTTGAGTAAGAGTTACAATCTTGGCATAAACACCGAAAAGGTTCATTTAGTTCGAAATTCGTTCTACATTTTTTCAGCAGGAGAGGTTTGAAGTGTCTCGAAGTCTTAGAGGGAACACAAAACTCACTTCATTCAGAAGGAATGGGCTTGAAATTGTTCCACTTAAAAGTTTTATCATAAATACTACACCAAGCATTTCCCATCGACTATCAAGAGTTGTAAGATTGATAAGCTTTAATCGATTAGTATAAGGTGGAAGATTATATAAAGAGTCCCATTGAAAATTTCTTAAGGCAAATAGTAAAAAAAATAAATCATACTCTACAAGTCACTTATCGTACCTGTCCTGCTATATGGGGCAGAAGCATGGACCATGACAACAGCAGATGAAGCGGCTTTGGGAGTGTTCGAGAGAAAAGTTCTTCGAAAGATTTATGGACCTCTACGCGTTGGCGATGGCGAGTACCGAAGAAGATTTAATGATGAGCTGTACGAGCTATACGCAGACATCAACATAGTCCAGCGAATTAAAACGCAGCGTCTGCGCTGGCTAGGCCATGTTATGCGAATGAAAGATGATGCTCCGGCCAAGAAAGTGTTTCTATCGGAACCCGCCTATGGAAGCAGAGGTAGAGGGCGGCCCCCACCCCGTTGGAAGGACTTGATAACGCGGATTCCACAAACAAATTTTTTTATTTGGAAACCATGAAAAGAACTCTTTTCTTAAAAATTTTACATGAATCCGACACTTTTGTGAATTGCTCAATATAATTAAGCAGTAAAATAACTTCCGTTTGATAAGCATTTTTACTTAAAACGTATATCAGCTTGTAAAAACTTTCTCACTGGCAGGGCTTACATGAATAGTCTGCTCTGTCCCTAGTACGTTTTACGATCAGGGAATGAAAACCATTTTCAATCAAACGTTAACCATGCAGCTGTCAAACTATTCTTTAATATTTAATAAATTATGAAAGGGGGCGAGGCGTAGCGCCATGACACGTACAAGGTGTGTTATGAAGCTACGTATGACCCGCTTTGGGCTAAAATTTCGTATGCAATGTCTAGTACACGTCTATGAAGCTACGCCTCATGTGCATCTTCCCACACATATTTCCTTAATCTGCTTCACATGCTTCTGGGCTATTGCGATTTTAAAAATTGATTCCGATCACGGATCGTATAAAAATTAAAGATTTGAACTTAAGATTTCCCAATTTTAACTCTTTCAATTCCTCAAACCACATTCAATGTTTTTCAGCAGACAAGTGCAAACCACCACAAATTCACATTAGTCCAGGTTCGGAAGACATACGTTTCGATGATCTCTTGACAATGCAGCAGCCGGTCGTGCAAATAATGGTCGATAGTCCCAAGGACCCACCGCGTGGTGATTTCTCTGATGAATTTCAAGACTCCATAGCACGCGTTTACGAATATGCTTCCACCACCGATGTAGGCGTTGACGAAAATAAACCCAGCCGCAAAGCTGACACTCACGTTGACAAACAGATATCACCAGCTACTACGACGATTGATTTGAATGCACCAATTGATGTTAACATACAGGGTGACACTTCGAAAGTTTTTTATGATTATAATCCACAAGATGCCAATGAGATTATAGTGTTAGAGACTTTGACAGAAGACTCACCACCTAAATCGGAAGATATAAAGTTGCCGTGCATTCTTTCTCCAATAACACGAACTCAACCAAGAATATCAGTACCACCATCACAACCTGAAATCCATGTCGAAAGCACAAGTGATACTAGCGCGTCCGATGACAGTGATAAAGCGATTAGATGACCTTCAATACATACAGCACCGGTGACAGAGAGCTCTGGCTCATCAAGCACGAGTTGCTGTAGTTCTAGGCCCATATCCACATATAGTTCCAATTCGGCGGCAGATGCATGTGGTGCGTTACCCGATATGCCAAACGATAATGAACAACAACAACAACCACAGCCATCAATGCCAACAACTGCTTCTACGTCACTACCACCTGTGCCATCGGCTATTGATGAGAGTGTTGTGCAAGAAGTTGAATATGATGTTCATGCTAATGCTGCAACGAAACCCGATTATTCACATGGCAGTTGACAATCTCGGGCATGAGGACTGTTGTCTTTGATATATCGGTGCGCCAAATTAGCTATCATATTTACGTTTATTATACAATGTTGATATGAAATTTGATTGAATTTTGATTACATAACATTATATATTTTGGTATAAAAAAAAGTTGTATGCATGTATGTAGTCTGTAATAATCCATTTACGAATACTCAAACGATTTGTATGTATGTATGTATGTCGCCGTTAAGCGAGATCATGAACACGCAAATTAAGAATATTACCTAAAAAAATCATACATGTACACAGGTATAGGTATTATATACATATAAACTAATAATTTGTTTAAGGAAATCAAATGTTAACAATTACATACAATACAATAGTACATACAATCTTATATAGATATCCTTACCTAACAGGCAAAAGCTCGTAACTAACTACTTAAATTTTTCCAATTATGATGCTAGTTATGCCCTTTTGCATTTCAGGTGACGAAATGTGGTGTTGTCATTAGATATTAAGTACTAGTAGATTAAGTTGCGTCAACGTTGCGACTTGCAAAAAGTTACAATTATATATATAAGGTAGTTAAGTTATAGTTAAGTGTTGAAAATAAATATGGTTCATACGTACAGCTGTGGTAAAAGAATTGATCCAAAATTCAAAATAATATCTATTGTTCGCAATAGTGTTTAAACTTTTTGAAAAAATATATCACCCCGTAGACGATATTTACCTTGTTCAAAGAGCTTACCACTTATTTTATCTCTGGAATCGTCTGAACAAAACAGCTAATCTAATGGGCCAATTTTCGAACTCAAGTCTTAGAGATTTTCAATAATTGTTCGCATTGCTATAGTGTTTGTCATGCAAACCAATGCAAACGTTTATGCCTAGAGACAATCAATACAATGGTATCTAACTCTAACCTTGTTGTTGTTATTGTAGCGATAAGGTTACTCCCCGAAGGCTTTGGGGAGTGTTATCGATGTGATGGTCTTTTGCCGGATATACATAGATCCGGTACGCTCCCGTAACACAGCTCCATTAAGGAGCTAGCCCGACCATCTCGGGAACGATTTATATGGCCACATTAAACCTTCAGGCCATCCCTCCCTCCCCACCCCCCAAGTTCCATGAGATTAGAGAAGCGGGATTCGCCGCTCGAAGGTGATGTTGACAATTGGGTTTGGATAAGCTATATATTGCGCTGGCAACCTGAAAAGGGTTGCGCTACACAACCCCTTGAATCTGGTATTTTAGTCGCCTCTTACGACAGGCATACCTACCGCGGGTATTCTAAACCCCTAAGGTTATTCTTATGTGTTCGGGCCTTAAGGTAGCACATCACTCAATCCTCGTGTTCCAATGGTACATGAACCAGATACGGATAGAGATTTAATATGCAAATACAACAACAATGTCATCCATATGGTTCACATTGTTGTGAATTTGCATGTTAAATCTCTATCCGTATCTGGTTCATGCTTCATTGGAACACGAGGAATGTGTTCGCATTGATAGGCCATTTGTCGTTCGCGCATCAATAAACCGCATAAACAAAAGTTTTGATTCACTGTATACAACTGTTATCTTCTGCTTTTGCTTTTCTTTATTTAAGTAGTGGAATTAGCTGGCAAACTTTTTATCGGATTGCATACACCTACGTCAACTTATTTCTTACACTTTGAGGAAGATAATTGGACTTGGTAAAATCAATCCAAAATTAGGACGTGTGACACTTCCCATACGAACCAGATATTCAATATGACACATTTTCTGACTACAAAATTTTGGCACTACCTTTCTTTACGGGAAGTAAATATGGAGTGACCTGTTCGAAATGAGAAGAAAGGGACCACTCCAGTCGAGCGATATGGTCGATATTCGATGAAAGAAGAGGTAAGAGGAGATGGTGCGACGTAGGAACAGAGAAAGGCACAGACAAAAGTAGAGTTAAATTAGTAGGAAAGGGATAGGGAAAAGAGATTTAGAGGGAGAGGAACAATGAAGGGGGGGTATCTATTTGACGTAGACCAATGTTAGACCTAGTACACATGTAAGGATATTACCTTAATTTGTTTAAGTAAATAAATAACTACATTTCCCTTATAAATCTTTCTCTTCGATAATCGGTAATTATGAACAAATCTTAGAACTTCCAATTTTTTCATAGACAAAGTACAATCTCTAATTTAAAACACAAAATAAAAGGGAAACGTGAAAATGTTATAGCTAATAATCTAGTTCCTAGGGATAGCATACATGTAAACGCGTAGATTATCTATTGAGGATTTACTGTAGAATAGTGCATGTGTAAACGTGGTCTTTTTTGGCATATCCTTCATATAGATTGGGGTCTAAGCACTTTTGGAAAAAAGGAAGAGAATGCGACTATTTCGGTATAAACTCAATACCATATCGGGAGTATATCGGGACTATTTCGTTTATATCTCCGAATTTTTTTGGACTATTTTGGTAATTTTTTTGGGTTCATTTTGGGATCATTTTGGAATTATTTTCCGAGCGTTTTTGGGGACCGAAACTATTGCCTAATATCATTTCGCAACTATTTACGGATAGTTTTGACATTATTTCGGGTCTATCTCCGGATTTATTCGGGTTAATTTTAGGATTATTTAAGGGATAATTTTGGGACTACCTTCGAATCATGTTCGGTTTATCTCCAGAATCTTTTAACATTGTTTTCGTTTTCTGTAAGCGACTTTTTCGGAACCTGTTTCGGTTTTGTTTTCGGGGACATTTCTTTAGTGGTTAGCAAGACTATCTATAGACAATTGCAGTATTATTTAAGTTATCTCGCGACAGCTGCAAAATCATTTTGAAACTGTTTCGTGATTGTTTTGTTTTTGTGCCGCTTTAGGGGTAGTTTTAAAGATCATTACAATTCTGAGTATACTCGGCTTAGACCACTAATATTTGGTATGTGGACTTGATTGCGGTTCAATCGATTAGGGAAAAGAGGCCATAACTATCCCACAAATGTAACCAAATATTTTAATTCAACGGAATTTTATGTTTGATTTCCTTAGTATTTGTTATAAATCCTCCATTCGTTTCTATGATTTCTAGAAACAGGGAGTTGTCCCAATATTTTACATTTGCAAAATTTCACGAGCGTACGAGAAAAACAAATAAATCTACATAATTTATAAGTCATTTTGAATTTTGTGTTTATTTTTCGACCGCAGCTGTATATGAATGTATGTATGTAAGTTGGTCCATGTAAACAAATAATTAGTTGTGGTGAAGAAAATTTAGTTTGTACTTAAATATGCATATTAAATTAGAGGTTGTTACAGTTTTTTTATGTAGTTATAATGTAAGCATGTACGTATGTATGTAAGTGGTAAAACTAATATTGGTATAACTATGGATGAAAATCAGTATGATATAGGCGATCAAAATTATTTTATAAAATTTGAAAAGCATGATAAGATTAAGATATGGATTAGAATAGAAGAATTTATGTTACAAATACTAAAAAAATAAAACTGCTTATACGAATGAGTCCAGTTTAAAAAAAAATTACTGTCTTTGTTGATTATGAAATACCGACTTTGTATGATTTCAGCTTATTAAATTTTTTTATTTGGTCAAGTTTACTTTTGAACAAATATTTTTTTTAAGTGTAACAAAAGTATATACTTTTACAAATGTATAACGAATTTCTTCCCTACTGAAACTTTGCCAAAAGAAAAATGTAGTGAACAACAAAAAAACAAACGTTGCTTATTAAATATAGAATATGTAGTTAAAACGAGTAAAACCTAATTTAATCTTACCCACTTTATCCATGTATATCTGGACAATCACTATTGAGAGTAATAACATTGCAGTAACCACAAATATTGTATACCATTTTGTATTTAACAAGCAAAATTATAAATAATATTTAAAACATCGAAAAAATAGAGAATTCGAAATAAATCCATAAACATCACTTTTTTCACAGATATTTTCAATTTCTTAAGTAGAAAATATATAAATTAACAGTATAATTAAATATCAATATAACCGGAACAATAACAACTAATTCAAATGAAATAGAAATAATAGTGCATTAAGGAACAAACCATACACTCGTCAATTAAGTGATATATTATTAAATGAAATTAAATAAATAATCATTAATGATTATTTGCTTAGCAATGTCGGCTACAGTTCGTAATTCCAAAAACATAAATATACTGTATTGAATTAAAAGATTAAAAAGTTAAATGTACGCAAAAACTGGAAACAAAAACCTGGGAGAGAATTCTTGTTCTGTGAAGTCTTCATGGTTTATTCCTTCATTCATTTATATAGTTTTTGATTTGAAAATATTTTTCATTTAACCATTTTACAGAACAAGAATTCCCTCCTAAATTTTTTTTAAATATATGAAAGTAGTATGTATGTATGTATATATAAAACAAGTAAATAACAAGTAAAACTAAGCCAGTTAACATTTTTATAATTTATACATATAAATATGTATGTACATAAGTGCATTATTATTCGGATGAGCCGAAACAATTTTTTTGGGGGGGTGTTATATATCTACAACTAGCTTAATTTAAAAAAAAATGTATTCGTCCGTGAAAGGACAAATTTAACAAAACATGTAAGGGCCTGTCAACATAACGAAACGAGGCAGTTAGTTACGGAATGTGGGAGATACAAATGTCAACAAATATAAATTTCCAAAAAACGCGGGTTTCTTGGGTCAGCTTCTATAGTGCAACTGAATTAGTATTAAAAAAAAACTTCCTCAGAACATGGAAAATATGTATATAAGGAGGTTTCCTTGTTAGAAGAAGACATTTCTATGTGGAAAACCCATTTCCGATTTGAAGAACAAAAAAAAACATGTTTGAGTATACCGCTCGAGGGAGGTACTTTCTAGATCTCCAACATTACTTAGTATTGTCCATGTACAGAAGTCGGACAGTAATTGGATCGATTCTACCACAGACGCTATGAGCTTCCTTTTAGATACGCACTTTGCCGTAATCAATGATCAGAGGATGTTAGAGTCTAAAGGTGGCCAGGTCAAGAGTTATAAAGCTATGGACCGAGGTTATATAAATAAGTTTTCAAGAGATGTTAAGGTAGTTTTTATCAGTAAGAAGGTAAAAGCTTCCCGCTCTAAACTGAACGATTTAAGGCCGATTAGACTGTATAATTTTTTATTTCTTTAAAACCCTACGAAGGGTTATGGAAGATCTCCCCAGCGGGTTAGAGGGTTATAATATACCCGCGCTAGGTATGCGTGCCGTAAGGGGCGACCAAAATACTAAATAGATTCAAAGGGGTTGTATAGCGCAACCCTTTCAGGTTGCCAGGGCAATATTTAGCTTCTCCAAACCCAATTGCCAACCTCACCTATCCGTGGCGAATCCTGTTTTATTAACAGCCGAGGCTCTAACGACCCCGAACTCCTCATGGATGTAGGGGGTGGGAGGGCGGTATGGCCTAGAAGGTCGCATGTGGTAATAACAAATCGTTCGCGAGATGGTCGGGATTGGTACCGTGATCTGCATCCGGAAAAGGACCATCAACATCAATACCACTCCTCAAGGCCTTCGGGAGTGTCCTTATCGCTACAACAACAACAACTCACGGAAAATGAGATTAGTAGGTTTATTGTCGCATCGGATCTTTCACAAGCACCACAATCAATTGGTTAATACAGAAGCTGCATTGTACCCCTCGTTATTTATTATTGCTTGGTCACTTGATTTAAGAGAAGATGCACTGGCGACAGTTACTGCTATCCAAATATTCAGCCCTATTCTGCATTTCGACTTGGATTGGAATTTTTTCGATTTGGCAATTTTGGTATTCTGTGTTCCAATCTCTTTCGATCCAACTACGAATCGTTCGATTTTTTGTATTCTGCATTTCGATCGTAGTTCCGTTTTTCTAAGTTGCAAATTAGTTGGCGGAAAAATATTTTCTTTTTATTTTTTTATTAATTTATAACAGAATTTTAACAAAAATGTAAGTAAAACTTGTTAAGAAACGTAGAAGGCTTGATGATGATTGTTTTTTATATGTTTCCAGGTCAAAAACAACATGTCGATGTCGAAGTCCTTGGACGTATTTGCCCCGCAAAAGTATCTAGCACATACTTGAAAGCATCCTTGTTAAGTCGAAAGTTTTTTTTGAACCTAAAAAAGAAAATAAGTCATTAAACTTTACCACTTTTAAGTTCAATTTCTTACAATTGTCAATAATCTCAAATGGATTACACAAATTTCGCAATATTTGCCTTTCCATTATCGCCTGGCAATTTTCGTATGCGTTGCTTTCCAACTCCAAAAATAATGCCGCGGCTATTGATTCCATTATAATAGACAGCTATAATTTGTGTCTGTTCGTTGAGTCCAATTATATGCCAAAGCAAGCTGCCGGCGTAGAGGAAGGTGAAGCGAAAACGTAAACAATCCTTGCGGAAAGAATAAATAAACCGTTATAAAGTATTTTAGGCCAGTGCAATGAAATTAGCATCCTTAAAATACAAAAATGTCAACTATATTCGTGCAGGAATCCGTTTTAACAAAACGTGGTGGCCACGGCAGGGAATTGGCCAAAAGAACGACAAAAACGCACTTACAATTATGAAAGCACTTCACTCAAAAAAATACAACACTGCGGCAATATATTCTGTTGCTTTTTTTTTGTACAAAATGGCGTGGATAATAAAATATAAACGTTTTTCAGTGTTTTTTTTACAAATTTTCATTAATTTATTTTGTTCCAATGTTCACACATTCCGTACCAACAGCTGATTTCAAAAAATCATTTGCTCTTCCTCTTCTCTTTACGATTCCGTCGTAATGCAGAATACCAAACTTCGATTAAAGCGGAGCGTAGAACGGGAACGTAATCGAAATGCAGAATAGGGGTGATTATCTCTGGAGGTGAAGCACTGAACTAATAGCCTTTGATTCAAATGTGGACTACACAAAGTCAATCCCTGAATACCACAGACTTCTCAGTTTAATGGCCCTGGATAGAGGAATGTTAAACGCAACTTTAAGCTTATGAACTGGCCAGGGGTGGTACAACCGTCGGCGGCATCCCAGAAAACAATCCGGTAGGCATACCTATAGCCGCACGGAGCTTATCAAAAACATAGGCAAATGGGCATTGGTCAGTACTTTCCACGTGCGAGCTATCAAGGCTAGTTTGGCCATCCTATGACAAAGGACATCAAAAACTCTATTGACTTTCAATAATTCGACGCTATCGTCCCTGGTATTAGCCCTTACTGTACAGTTGTTCAATTTCAAAATTAGAAAATAATTTTACCTTATTAGTACTAATATCTGCATATGTATATGTGACGTATACAACCATGATTGAATCACATGAGGTTTTATCGGAAGACAAAGTTTTTGATAATTACGAGCATTTTGCTCCCAAATTGAATTGACAAACAGTGTGGCTCCTTTGCAGATTTATGAAAAATAGAAGAATAGAAGAAGTAGAAGAAAGAGGTCAAAATTTAAAATTACCTGCCAAGTACTAAACCGCGTTATTCCTTAGTATCATGCACTCTCTTCTGTTAAATTGGCGAGGAGAAATGCTGCATTATTTTTACTTTATACAGGTTTCCTTACGAGTCCATATTGGAGCCTAAACAAAAAATGTGCTAACAACAACGAATACAACTAAATAAGTTGATATCGATGACGACAGTGGGCCTAGAATATACCCTCGGAGGGTATGCCCGTTGTTGTTTTTGCTGTTGTAGCGATAAGGACACTCCCCGAAGGCCTTGGGGGTGGGTGTGTTATCGAGTTGATGGTCCTTTTCCGGATGCAGATCCCGTACTCCGGTACCAAGCCCGATTTGTTATGACCACATGCCACCTTCTAGGCCATCCCTACCTCCCACCCCCTAGATCCATGAGGAGTTCGGGGTCGCCAGAGCCTCGGCTGTTAATGAAACAGGATTCGCCACGGATAGGTGAGGTTGACAATTGGGTTTGGAGAAGCAATGTATTGCGCTGGCAACCCGAAAGGGCTGCGCTACACAAACCCCTTGAATCCGGTATTTTAGTCACCCCTTGTTGTTGTTGTTGTTGTAGCGATTAGGTTACTCCCCGAAGGCTTTGGGGAGTGTTATCGATGTGATGGTCTTTTGTCGGATACAGATCCGATACGCTCCGGTAACACAGCACCATTGAGGTGCTGGCCCGAGCATCTCGGGAACGATTTATATGGCCACATTGAACCTTCAGGCCATCCCTCCCTCCCCACCCCCAAGTTCCATAAGGAGCTTGGGGTCGCCAGAGCCTCGTCTGTTACTGAAACGGGATTCGCCGCTCGAAGGTGAGGTTGACAATTGGGTTGGAGAAGCTATATGTTGCGCTACACAACCCCTTGAATCCTTTTATTCACCCGTCGTACGAGGCGATTAAAATACCCAATTGATTAGAGGGTTGTGTAGCGGAAACCTCTCCATGTGCAATTTATACCTTCTCCAGCCCAATTGTTATACTCACCTACCCGTGGCGAATCCTGTTTTTTTAGCAGCCGATAGTCTAGCGACCCCAAGTTCCCCATGGTACTAGGGGTGTGGTGCGGGATGGCCTAGAAAGTTCAATGTGGCCATATTAAATCTTCCCTGGATAGATGGGTTTATACCTTAACAGCCAAGGGAAAAATACGGTTCTCTAAATCGAGTTCGTTAGAACAATATACGTATATCCCCATTAGCATAAACCCCTAAGTTGTTATTCGCTTAAATATACATACATACATTGAAAAACGAATTAGCGATATGCGTTTAAGTGTGAAATATGTTAAAAACATAAAATAATTATGGATTTAGAAATATGTAGTTATGTATAGGATACAAAATTCAAAAGTTAATATTATTAAATTTGTATTGATAAAATCATGAATAGAAGAAAAGTCAAATTAGCATTTTGTTTTAATTTTTGTATACGTAATTTAAAAGAATGGCTATAATATTGCTTATTAGTAAGTAAAAATGGAACAGAAATGTCATTCGATATTAAAAAACTTTTTTTTTATTAAATTATAATATCAACCCAAGGCAAGCTTAAATACTATTATATCAAAGGATTTTTTGTAAAACATACATTTAAAAAAAAGTAATGAGCTTTCTCGGCAGAGCTTCTTTTCGAATTTGCAACGTGCAACCTTTTAATTTTTTCTACAAATTGGTGGAACGGAACCAACTCCGGAGGAGGCATCTACAAGGTATTTTTGTTGAGAAGCTTTTTATGGCATAGAAAACTTTTACGGCAGCCGCCAGAAATGGGTATTTCAATTGAAAATGTTTCGTTTTATGTTAAATTAAAATACATCAGACTCTGTGATGAAGAATGAAGAATAAAATCATCGAACCGCGCAGAAGGGCAGGAAAAAAACTAAGTTTTTGTCTCTCATTTATCAGCCGAAAAGCTCCGTATGGAAAAGATCAATAAAAATATTTGTACCTTCTCAATTATAATAATTGTTATTCCCGATTCTCGTTTTTTTTAATAAGCACCTTAGTTTATTTTAATTTTTGAAATTTTTATCGTTTTATAAAATAAAAAAAAATGTTATCGATATTATACCGTCAAAAGAGCTCTTTAGGTATAATGTGCGCTTTGTTGAAATATTTTTATTTGCAAAATACACGAATGTATGTATATGTATATAGAAATGCCACTAAAAATAATACAATTAACTTTATAAATAAAATTTCCATATTGTTAATTGAATTTAAAATCAATATATAGGTACGTAATATCTAAAATGATTATGTAGATTTAAAGAGAATTATATATGTATGTAGGTACCTATATACATAAAATATTGAATAATGTTAGCAGTAAATTAATTGTATTACAATTATACATACAAATATTTATTTGTTACAAAGAGTGTAACAAACGCAAAGAACAAAACATGGTTATAAAATTAAAATTATATAACGACAATAACTACACTTTTTATGAATTGCAATGTGAAGCTTGTTTTTTATAAGTAATACCATTTTATACTTACATAAATAATACAAACAAAAAATTATTTAAAAAATGACAAACATACATTGTAGCAGTAACTGTTGGAAAATATTTTAAAAATTTATTCAGAAAGTTATTATAAAAATATTTTAGTTAAAAAAAATTTAACACTTTTTGTTTATACATTTTTTAGGTGAAGTTGAATAACTTCCATGTTTTCCATATAAGAGATCTTGCGAAATATCTAAATGGAGTATTTTTATCTATATATACCAGAACTGTTTGTTCTGCAATCCTTAGCATCGATGAGATGCGATTTTCGGCTTCTTAATTCTTGACAGACCAAACATATGTTGATGCGGCACTTGTGACTACTTTCCGCCAATTAGGTTTTTTAAATATATATTTAGGAATGGGATATGCGAACCGTACTGCAGTCCATAGCAAAGATGTAGTGAAGTGTAAAAGTGAAATCGAAGAAATATAAAATGCGGGTTTTACGAATGATTCTATCACAAGAGGTTTGCTCGACTGACAAATTTTTTGACAATTGCAGCCATTTTGCTCCCAAATCGAATTGACATTCGTTAACTGTGTTGTTTCTTTACGATTTTTCGAAAAATATTAGTAGTAGAAATAGAGAGCAATCAGTTTACAAATACCCGATAATTACTGAACTGCATAATTCATTAGAACATTTATTTTAATTTTATGATGAATTTATTAACTATGCCATGATCTATTAGTGTGGCTAAACATAGGTTTTATGAAAAGTACGGACACCAAGGAATCGTGCACTTTCGTAATCCTATGAACATACGAAACCTAAACCAATTCAAAATTCGTCGTTCAACGTGAAAAACTCGACTAGTAAATCGATTTCCGTAAAAATGTCATTAGTAAATAATGAAGATGCCATAACGAAATATGACTACATTGAGCATGTTAACTTATTCGTTCCGTATGTTCGGAACATTCATCTCCATTTAAGAATTTGGGGAATCGGTTTATATTTGGAATATTATGTAAATTCGGACCTCGTGAGGTAGTATCATACGAACGTGTTCCGAATATTCTAAATTAACGGTTTATCCGGAACACTTCCATGAATACTTAACGTAGAAAGCTTTCCGAAATTTCAGAATAAAAAGGTGAATACTCCCTATGTAGCAGGACCGCACAAAAGCTTAACTCTCCTGTCAAAGTCAAGGCCGGAATATAAAGTTCTAAGAAAATAAGCCATTTTCTTTTATTTTTTTTGTCAGTTCATTGCAGCTGCTGAGTAGAGTATCACCCCATGTCGGTTGCCTGTTCAAAATCGTGCTATCTTAAAATATTTTTAAAAAATTTCCCAATAAAAAGGAGAATAAAAAGGTGAATACTCCCTATGTAGCAGGACCGCACAAAAGCTTAACTCTCCTGTCAAAGTCAAGGCCGGAATATAAAGTTCTAAGAAAATAAGTCATTTTCTTTTATTTTTTTGTCAGTTCATTGCAGCTGCTGAGTAGAGTATCTCCCCATGTCGGTTGCCTGTTCAAAATCGTGCTATCTTAAAATATTTTTAAAAAATTTCCCATTTCAAGATTTATCACAAAAACGACCTATATTAGAATTAGATTGAAGAACGCCCTATCTCAGAATGCTTTTCATTAACTCCATCTTATGTCAAAATGCATTGAACTTATGCTCTTATAGGGAGTTTTTGAAACAAATTTTGATATAGTGCATTTTTGAATAAAATTCTAAACGAACATAGGTTTTTATCAATTCACGAAATATTTAGTAGAAAATGAATTATTTCCTCCAAAACCTGTTGGCATATACAGATTTTTCAATTTGGGAGTGTCAAAGCTCTGTCATCATTAAAGAACAATCCTCTCGAATTGGGTTTTACGTTTGTTTTAAATAAATAAATAGTTTTATTTGGTAAACAAAAAAATGTATGAATATAACAACAATTAAATGTTTTCAATAATAAATGTGTTATTCTTATTCATTTGAAGCATTTGACATTGATCGCCTTGTATGCTGATATGCATTGCATCAATATATGGGGGAAAAAATTCTTTTATATTCATAAATTCATATCTCGAAAACAACGAGTTTTGAATAATAGGCATTTAGCCAAGCTGAAATATGAACTTTTAACTCAAATAAAAAAAATTTTACCAAAAAATTAACTTTTTTGAGATATTAATTTTTAAAAAAGTCATAAATTTTTACTAAATACTAAAAAAATTTGTTTTTAACTATATCCTATTGTTTATAAATTTATATAAAAGTGAATGTAATAACGAACATTTCAACAAGAAAAAATCATGAGGATCGGTTGATTTTTGACAAAGTTATTGACAGTTAAAAAATTTCCGATAAATTCGAAAAAAAAATTTATGAGGCAAAAAAAAAGACGTGTTTCATTATTCTGACCAAAGAACATATTAAAATTTCATCGAAATCAAAAATCATGTCCCGCGCGGGCCGGTTGTCTTGAAATGGAATGAGCCTCATAGATGCTGCAATATGTGGGTATTTTGGAAAAGCCTTATGGTCTTTTGCTGCAAATGCAGCAAAAAATTTTTTTTTATTTTTTTGGTGTTTTTATTTTGTCGTAAATTATTGAAAATAAAGTTTTTTTGATTTCAATTGTTACATGGGCAATAGCACCATCAAGCAAAACGTACTAGATTTTTGACTCCATTCAATAAGCAATAATGAGATAATTAGGAATTTGTGTTTTGAATATTGTGCTTAAATGTAGGAAACTTGACTAATTACTTCGTTAGCCCTCTGTATGAAATTGGTATACAATTTTATAATAAAACTAGCAGACCCGTCAGACGTTGTTCTGCCCTAAATTTGGTCTATCTGCATACATTTTAATAAGCTTTTTCTCTCTAATTCTGCCCTCCCCTCTTCACTTCTTTTTAATCATTTTATTCACTCCTCCTCCGTCTTTTTCGCTTCATCTATCTCTATTTTCGTCTCACTATATCTCTTTCTCAGTCTCCTTATCGTTCCCTGTTTTCTCTTCTCTCAAGTTTTTCCCATTCTTGTTCATCTCTTATTGCCAGTCCCAGAGGGTGGTATGTATTTTGTTCCAGTCCCATTCCGAGTTCCAGTCCCACTCCGAGTCTCAGTCCATATCCTAGTCCTAATCTCATTCCCAGCCCGTAGGATCGTAGATACTAATATAGGCAAATTTATATACCAACTTTCAGGCAAATCGAATAGGACGTATGTAAATATGTATGTGGGTATTATCAGTTCATGCTTTTTTTTGGCTTCGCATGTATATTTATCAGTTTTGCCAGGTTGATGCGACTAAATCGAATATCACAATGAAAATTACTTTAAAGCTCTGAGCAACAGCTTTCATTTGATATCCATATTACACACACATTCTAGGGGTATCCGGGTCCACGTTTTGGCCTATATCTCGAGACCCTAGTCACCAGCGGTATAAATTACTCTGTACTAAAGCACACATCAACAGCTTCAATTTGATACCTATAATGTAAAAACACATCCTAGTGTTACCCTGATCCACGTTTTGGCCTATATCTCAAGACCCTAGTCACAAATAGATATGAAAATTTCCCTGTACTAAAGCACTCATCAACAGCTTTCATTTGTTATCCATATTCTATAAACACATTCTAGGAGTACCCGGGTTCACATTTTGGCCTATATCTCGAGACCCTAGTCACCCACGGGTACGAAAAATACGCCGTATCAAAGTACTCACAAACAGCTTCCATTTGATGCCCACATTGTACAAACATATCCCAGGATTAACCAGGTCCACGTTTTGATCTCAAGACCCTATCCAGAACGGGATAAAAAGTACCCTATGTCTGTCTCCTGGTTCTAAGCTATCCCTCCACCAATTTTCAGCCAAATCTGTTCATCCGTTCTTGAGTTACAAATAGTGTAACTAATACCACTTTCGTTTATATATATACATCACATTAGAAACTTCAAAAATAACAGTATTGCTCCACTATTTAATGGATGTTATTATACAATCTACAAACTTCAATCACTCTGTCTATTAAAAAAAGCGCATGAAAATCCGTTGCGTAGTTTTACAGGTTTAAGCATTCAAAGGGACATAGGGACAGAAAAAGCGACTTTGTTTTATACTATGTAGTGATACATGCAAAAATACCAAAAAATACAACTTTTGTTTAAGAATATTAAGGAAATGTTTAATATTTTTAACGAAAGATTATTTTTCAATAGATACCATTTATATTGCAGCATTAACAATTAACCATTTATGTTGCATAAATATGTATGTACATACCTATGTCAAGCTGATATGATATGAAAATACATACATATGTACATTCATACATGCCTATAAACCTACGCCGGAAGTTAAATAACGCAGCGAATGCTATGTACATATGTACGTATGTGTCGCATCGCCTCACTCAAAAGCAATTAGCGCGCACGGTTGACACCGAACAATCACACACGATTTTTTTGGTAAAAATGTTACTTTTGTTTAAACAATTTGGCTGATATAAGAAAGAAATCAAGTTTTTTTTTGATGCAGAACGAAGGTAAATATCTCAAAGTTTTACTGAAAAGTAGAATTTTTTAAATCCATCCATCCGTTTATGAGTTATAGCTGTGTAAACAAAAATTGTGATTTTTTACTACATTTTGGCAATTTGCCACGTCCCTATAATATATACCTTCAAATTATATTACCTGTACCAATTCACGTAGCTAAGCTTTCAAATGCAAAAACCGTTTTAAAATCGGAGCATTCTGTGTGAAGTTATGTGCATATATGGCATTTAGCGACTTTATTTTATAAGATTTATAGAAGAAGATAGATTCTATTTATAACAAATTTTCAGAGAATAAAAGCAGCAATAAATATTTTATACTTCTTGCCTTCGAAAACTAATTTACTGCTATTTTGGTTAGCAAATCTAAAATATTCGAAATTTAAAACAAGTTTTATATCTTGCTTCGTCTTCAAATTTGAATTTTGATGATTAACTTTGAAGTTAATAAGTAAATTCGTGCCGCTGAAATATATTGGCATCAAAATTCCGAAAAGGTAGTAAATGAACTTTACTGCCTTTTTGCTATGGACGGCAGAGTAGTACCATATACAGTTGTAGAGAGAAGTTCTGGAAAATAACAAAATATTTTCAATCCCTATATACCGAAAAAATTCCTAAAACTGACCCGGGTCGCCCAAATACAAATATGAGGGACAGTCACACAAAGCGACGGTTTCGCTCTAGAGACTATGGGCGCGTTCAAAAGATCTGGAAAGGGGGCAACTGCCATTGTTAACAGTGTCAGTTGAAAACACTGCCTTTAAATGCGATAACTCTGAGATATTTCGGAACCAGTGCAGTTCGCTACAAGGTATATAAAAGCCACTTTGATGTCATAAAAATTGCATAATCTACTGATTGCTGCATCGGCTGGAATTGTTTATATAATGAAGATTATTTCGTATCGCTATTTCCGATATCTCACCTGATTTTTCTAATAGGACTTCCCAAGAATCTTAAATGCGCTTCAGCCAGAGCCGGGCGTTTATAAAAACAATATCAAATACTTTTCTTTGTAGGGGCGTATTTACAGCTTCCGCAGTAGTTATTATACGGAATAGACATTTTTCGTTCTTGTCTGAAAAGTCCAATCACCGGTTGTTTATGGGTGTCAGATATAGATCTACCCAGAAGACTCCTTATCCTTTTATCGGTTTTATCTGGCCATTTGGCTCTTGATATTGTGCAGCCAATGATAGCTGGGCTTTGCTAGGTAACAATTTCGAATTTTTGCTTTGGCTACCCTTAATTGTATACCTACTTCGACTTTGGTTATTTCCTCATTTCGTTCCGCTGAACACCAATGGGAAAGCACTTCAGCCATCTCACTTTCCTGGATTCCCCTAGCACCCGGAATCCAAATAATTGATACTCCAAAAGTTCTATTATAACCTACTTACACTGAGCTAGAAAGCGGCGCGATGTGCTATAGAGCGGCGCAACAAGCACTTTGGTACTACTTTACTGTTAGAGAAGATAGTCACCTAACCGTCCTCAAGTAATTTGCAAAAATGCCAAATAGCGAAGCCTTCTGCACTATATCGCTCATTTACTTCAATAGTGTCATAACTCAAAAAACATGACTTTTGTGATCAAATTTACCACGTGTTAGAAAAACGAAAATATGCCTTTATATGCGCAACATATGGCAGTTAAAATCTTTAAATGGCTCTCCTGAAAAATTGTGTTTTTTGAGTTATGACACTATTGAAGTAAATGAGCGATATGACGAATATTTAAATAACATTGAAACATCTTTTGAGTCCAAGTAAGTTTTCGCCCCCAACACCTAGATATGTGAGCCGTTGTCACTGCGGCAGTACTTCTCTTATCCGGACCAAACCTAAAATCTGTGTTTTCCTGTTTCATACGACTGCTAAAATATGTCTAAAAATATCGGGAGAGGTATCGAATGGCGTGTTTTAACCTCGATATAAATAGTCCGAAAGCGAAAATCAAAAATCTAATTTCTCTCAATAGATATTTTGCATAAAAGAGTTGGCACACACGGTTTAGGTTCGGTGGAAATTTAGTATTACCGAGTATAGGAATCCATTTCGGAAGCAAGAGATATACTGCTATGAGGATAGTTGCTTCAAAAAGTATCAAGAAATGAATATTTCAATAAAATACTACCAGTCATATTTTTATAATTTTTATTAGGCTTCGTGAAATAAACATACCTGGGTTCTCTAAGGTACCTACATTAATATAAAAATATTAATAAAAAAATAAAACCATACACCAGCTATTAAAATAATAAAAACATTCCACAAAAGCGAACAAATACTCACACATAACCAAATGGGAATTTTAAAACCTTGATACATAAGTCTGTCTTTTACTGTAAAACTCTAAGAAATAAAACCCATAACTTAGTATAAAGCAAAAAATATAAAAAATAACATAAAAACTTTCTTATATACCAACATACATAGTTAGATGCAGATTTCTGTAGTTAAAACATTAGCAGTCATATTAATGTCTATATTCAAACTAAACAAAAAATTAGTTAGTGAAATTTTCTTGACAAGGAATCGAAAACAAACAAAAATACGAACAATAGATTTTATTAAAAATGTGAAGTAAACAAGTATGAATGAATTCAGCAAATTCAAAGTATTGAAAAAAATATTTCAATGCAAGTACTCGCAACTGGTCTATTTTTATTTTTAAATTTAGTTTAAGCAATTACTAAATTTAAAATGTAAAATAATATTTTAAATCTTTTTAGAAAAAAATTAATTACACAAATAGGAGATAACAGCCGGAGGAACCGAAAGTAATACTAATTTTACATGCTTATAACCTAACTTATTAATAAATCAGTAGTTATAAAAGTTCATTCCACGATAGTTGACGTAGTTTGAAGGATCTTGTGGATTGCGCAAAAATTACTTAGGTTCAAAACGACATTTATGCACTCCTCCGACCACATTATGCATAGAAGTAGATACATGCATGCAGTGGCATAACTATACCATCTGGGGCCCGTGGCAAATTCTTTTGATGGGCCCCTATCAATAAAAATCGAGTTTAATTTTCAAAAAATTCCGCTTTTTCAACAAACCGAACTTTTAAAGCAAAAACGACATCATAACATCCTGTCCATCTAGTAGGGTTTAATGTTTTTAATGTTATTAAAGTTACAGACTCACTTTCTTTATTAGATGTAAAAGTTGATAAAATATTCCATGTTGAATTGTTTAAAAAAAATTTTGCATATCAATAACCTCTCTCACGTGTAACGTGTGCATCTTTAAAAATGAATCACCATCTTTTTGTTTAGTTTCGTTGAAATCTCAGCGATTAACTTGCAATTGTGTTATAGTCTTTAGTTGTCTCACATTGGATTTTAAGCAGAACTTATAAAAATATTCTCTTGGGTCGGGCCCGTGGCATTTTGCCAGCCCTGCACCCTATTGATACGCCACTGCATGCACGTATCAACTCGCGGTCGTATTTAAATAGCTCAGCAGCAAACCATCACCGCACGCATTTTTTACAATGGGTATTGCTTTGTCTGATAAGATAGAGATAAGAGCTGATTACATTTAATACGGCGTCTACAGACCACAACCACAATAAAGCGAAGCTCGACGACAACCTTAACAAAGCATTGGCTGCTTGATTACACTTTGAACGTGGCAGTCAGAAATATAAATTATAGCAAACAGTAGTTTTTGTTTACAAATTAAAAAGGACGCCATTCAATGTCTCTACCCATAAATTGAATTTGGTTTTATCGCCCGGAAAATAACGACTCTCATAAAAACATGTGTAAAAATAGTTTGGCAGATGGCGCTTTGTATCCGCCGTCGTGAATGTAATCCCAGTGCTTTTCGGCGGGTTACCTTATGGCCGAGCCACAATGCAATCTTATGCGTCCCACTAGCATCGCCCCAATCAACCAAGATGTTGCATTTGTAAATATAAAGGAACTTCAGACTTGGCAAATGAAGTTTATTTCGCCTTGCCCATTCACGTACAAAATTTTTCGAATCGCTGTTATAAGCATTCTCACTATACAAGATATATACTTGATAAAATATTTCGTGTCTTATACATTTGTCAAATTGCAGTTTTTAATTGTGAAAAATGTTACCAAGGTGTTGGAAAAATAATTTAACTTTGTAAAGTGTGAAAGCACCCTTAGCCAAATCCAATGTCAAATTCTTCTTCTTATGCTTTGCTTGCAACAAAAAATGGAAGATGCCTGCTTTTCATGTCAGTGGCGTTGGAGTCGCTCGATCTGCCGTTCTCCATTAAAATAAGTGAAATTGAGTAGATATGCATAAAATTGTGTTAAACGCATCTATATGAAAAACTGCTTTTGTGACGGGGCTTTTATGCTGTCAGATAGGAGCCGTGAGAGTAGAGTTGTTGCCATTGCAACTTTTGGACGCCTAGCTTTTTTTATTTTCCTTGTTGTAAGCTTTTAACCGAGCGGAGAATGAGGTAAATTTCACTGCAATAAGGTAGTGATCCGAGTTTGATTGAGTGATTTCGGTCAGGGGATAGCTTGTAGCTTTATGGATCTTTTTTGGTTAAACCTATATGTAGGGTATGACCATATTTTGGCGAGGGGAAGTCGAGCCCCCAGCCCATTGGGTGAGTTTTTGTCTGACTTAACTTTCTTCGGACTGAACTTTCCGACTCTTTTCAGGTCCAATCCATTAAACCATAGGCTTTGCAGTGGTCGTCATCGAAAAAAGATTTTCCCATTATTCGGGGCTATTTTTTTTTCATTGGCACGTTCCAAGCTCAGCGATCAATCCACTTTGCCGTGAAGAAGTTGTGACACGCGTACGAAGCGCTTGATCCAACATGGGTACCGATGGAATCCTTTAATTATGAAAGTGGTTGTCGTTCACCACCAAATGGTTGATCGGCAGCTACGCTATAAATACTTGGGCGCAAGCACTCGTAGGAATGAGTTGCTTGAACTCGTAAGAATGAGTTGCTTGAACCGTATGCAAAATTATTGCCTTCGCCATTCCTAGGTGTATAACGGTCAGGAGTTTTTTCCACTTGCGTGAACTTTAACACACGGCTCTATCTTTCAAAAGTTGAGAATTATATAAAAGTTTCCTGATTTAAGTCCTTTTTTTTTAATTGTGAAAAGGAATTAAAATCGACACTGATGATGGCGCAACGCTGCATTAAGGATTCCTATTTCTTCCAAAAAAATTTGTTTGCAGCTCCAGCCTTTTCAAGCGGCTTACTGCGATACGACTTTTTTTTTAATTTTCCAGTTACGACCTTCTATAAGAATAGCTTAAATTAAAGCCTTTTCAATTTTGGACTTTTTCCACTGATCGCCAATTTAAGCTGTCAAAAAAAAATAAAGAACAGAAAAAATTGCGATTTAGTAAAAGCAATTAAATAAATGCAATAAAACAAATAATTTGATTATAATAAAAAAAAACACGAATAAAATACTGAACTCATTTCGAAACGAAGTCATATCAAAAACCAAAGTTTATATGTAATATATGAAGCAAAATATGAAAAGTAAGAAAATACGAGTAATGTTAATTTTAAAAGTACAAAAAATAACAACAACACATACTTCTTCATAGATCATTAATCAAAGAAAAAAAAATAGAAAACTGAAAGTAACAGAAGAAAATCATTCAAATAATTTATAGTCAAAATAGTATTAGTAATAGCACCTTGAAAGTTATAATAAAAATAAATAAATGGATAAAATTAAGAAATTTAGTAAAAATAAACCAAAAACTAGAAACTAACTATGAATTGTATAACTTTTGTTGGTGTAAATATTAATTTTTAAGTAGAAACGTTAAATAAAAAATAAATATATTTATTAAAAACAAACGAAAAATTAAAAAATTAGTTGAATTTTTGAAAAATAGCATAAACATTTTTAAGACTTTAGGCAGCCGAATATACAAAAAGTGAAATACTCAAATAAAATTCAACAAAAGCAAATGAGACAACAAGTTTTATTGAAAATCAAAATAATAACCAAAAAAAAATTTTCAGATATGTAAATAAGAAAAATTCAAAAAAATAATTATTTATGCGTGTTGCATATTGTTAAAAACAAATATTAATTACATCCCTGATAAAATGCTACAGCACTAAAAAAAAACAAGACATGTTAAATAAAACTTAAAACTAAATCCAAATAAATAAATTAACACATTTAACAGAGAAATTTCAGATATAAAAGATAATAAAAAACGAAATGCAATATTAAAAAATATATACATACGTTCATACATATGTATTGATATTATCGAACATATATACCTACAATTTTAAGTTTTTGTGATCATCATTGGGAAAATAAGAAAAAAATAATAACAAAAAACGAACTTTAGTTTCTATTCCAATAATTCGTTTCAGTAACTTTTCACTTCAGATGGAGAGTGACGCCTTCCGATAATATAATGTACCTAGAAGCATAAACCAACAAGCTAAATATTCAGGCGTTAAGATTTATCGGTCGGAAAGCGGCGATAGCTATCGCAATTGGGTGGTTAACCTCTTCCTTCACCTGTCCATCGCAACTCAGAGAAAGTACTCCCCTTCCTCTGCTTTCAAACTGCTTTGTCGATGGAAACACTTTCGTGGTCTGCGTAAAGCTCATACAGCTCATTAATAGACCTCCTAAGATACTTGCCGTCGGCACAATGGACAGGACCGTAAAACTTTTCTACCGAATACTCCAAGGGCCATACCATATTCTCGTCTACACGGTAAGAAGGCAGAACTTGCGTTGTTGTTTTTTTTTAGCGATAAAGACACTCCCCGAAGGTTTTGGAGAGTATTATCGATGTCGGTGTTCCTTTGTCGGATCTATATCCGGTACGTTGAACTCTTCAGGCAATCCCTCCTCCACCCCCTAGTTTCAGGGGGAACTTGGAGAATTCGCTAATTGATTCGCCGTTGACAATTGCGGTGGAGAAGCTATAAATTGTGCTGGCAAGCCCTAGAATTTCTTCGAGCTTGCGACGTGTTGTGGAATGATATTGTAACTAATTTCGAACATAATAAAAGCGATTTAATTCAGTTGCTAGAATTATACTCTCTAGCATAAATTACATGAAATCGAACGATAGGAAGTCGCTTTGCCTGAAGCTTCGATTGGTTTCCAATCGCATGCCATTTGTCAAAGCTTTTTAAGCTTTCCAGGTCTCCCAATTTCAGGCCCAACAACAAAGCGGCAACTCCTTTACGCGTCAAAAGCTGTTTTGAAGTCGATTGGCTTTCTTGCGGATTGGGAAGAGCGCACTTACATTCCAATATTTTGCGTAGGAGTATCTTTCGTGTTTCAACAGTCGAGAAGTTCGTCGTTACCCGGCGCCTTTGCTATTTTATTCCTTGGACATTTCCATTATTACTACGTCTTAATTGGCTGGCGGCACTTTTATTCCGTTGCAAGAATTGGCGTATGGTGTTATGGATACGCATTTTCAGTGGAAGCAGTAAGGAAGGCGGTCGGCATGATGTGTTGGTGCACAGTGGCTAGTCATTGTCGGCTGGAGCGGGTCCTTGCCAACCTTACTGTTCCTGCGCCATAAACAGAGAAAATGGTCATATCATGCCTATTCAAAACTAACTGTCAAAAAGCGCAGAGACCGACTCAAAACGCTTGAAATTCAAAATAAAACAACATCCGGCCGATCCGGATGTCACGGACAGACCGTTGACATTCAAAATCTAAATTCAAAAAAAATATCTAACGAAGCAAAAAAAAATTACCGAACCGGAAATGACCGGTTACCACAAGTTCAAAATCAAAATGAAAAAAAAAGCGGCTGAAAAATAAAATTGCAAAAAAAAGTTGAAAATTAAAATGAAAAAAAAAGGGCCGAATATATAGAGGGGCGCCGCGGGTGTTGTTGCACGCCCGGG